>CM029013.1:199484734-199668979 GCA_016801055.1 Panax notoginseng | reverse complement strand
GCTGTTAATAAGTTAACAAACTCCTGCATCAGGTTAATCGGTCCCCCTTCTGGTTGATCTACATTAGCTTCTGGATTTGTTGTCTTCTTCTTGGCGACATCTTTACGTTAAAACGAATATCAATTCATTATTACTTTCATCTTGTTAATTATCATTATTCATTTTTCAACAATAACTCAAACTCATCACAAAACATGTTCAATTAAAGTGCTTATATTGATATGCTTTATGCTTTTATTCTTCTTTTTAGGATAATACTACATCTTCACCATTACATATCCTTGGCTAATTACATTACCTTCCTCCAATTACTTTTCAAAAATTGGGATTTACAAAAGACTACCATTTGATTATACAAAAGAGGGTTTTATGTCACTACATAGATCACCATATTTACATATCTAAACCTACTCTAGTTATTAACTAGATTACAGTTGTCTAATATCATTTGTATAATCTACATCAATAAGACTGACCACCACATCTCGACTGATCATATGCCGAGTCTGCCCCGTCTCCACAGGATACTCAGCCACTTGTCACTGATAATCCTCATGAGAACTCCTATGAATATAGGACATCTTACAAATATTCTGCTTCTTAGCCTTTAGCTCCTCTCTCAGCTCAAAGGCCTCATGTTATAGCTCATGGAGTTTGTCTTTTGCCAAAACTTTCTCATCATGTTGTACCTCCCAAAACGCCTCCATGTCTCTCTTTTCCTCCAAGATGTTATAAATCTCCTCCTTCAATTCTTTTACCTCCTTACTTAACTGGATATTCCTATCCAACACGGTCATGAACAATGCTTTCATTGACTCTTCTAGTGTCATCTCATCTTTAGGTATTACCGTATTAAAAGATACTACCTCCATCTCTTCCTCAGACATTCTGTCGAACAAGGATGTAAACCCTAAGTTCTCGAAATCTCTTGACTCAACCACCAACACCATTGGCATCTCAGCTACGGTGTCAATAAAATCTCTATCTGGTTAACAGACTCTTCACTAACCACATACATATCTCTATACATCATGTTATCTCATGACATCTACAATAAGATAAATTATCTTTATCAGTGCACAACATTAGAATGTTATAAACACATATCACATTTAATGCATTTTTAGGGTTATCTTCATCTTTTAATTCTTCTTCTAATGAATTTCCTCAATTCACCATTTAAAACTCATCATGAGTTTAATTACTACTAGCTTCTTCAATTCTTCTTAAGGTTACGGCCTAAGGTTTTCTCCCCCCTTAAGTTTTATAACCTATAGCTCTGATACCAACCTGTGACGCCCTTAAATTCGGGTATCTTCTAACCCGATAGATGGCGCTACACGGTACTACTGTTCACACATACATTCAATTGAAATACATCAATAGAATGAATATGTCTTCTATTATTACATAGTAATAATTCCCTTCCCAGGTTCTTTGTAACCATTACATATGTTCTTTGTCATAATATCACATTATTACAAAAGTAATACTAATCTATTACAAAGATAACTATTTGTCTGCCTTAGCCATCTCTTTGTCCTTACTAGATCCTTCGGTCCGTTCATTTTTAGCTGCATTCATATGGTTCAAGCATGGGTGAGCATAACTAGCTCAGCAAGTATAACAGTTATAATTGAGCAGCATGCCTGAATCATATGAATATATATCTTCTATAACTGAATCAATAGTTATGAAGTACTATAGATAATTCAAAATAGCACTTTTCTTTTCTTTAAAATGTTTAGCGATGAACATCATCAATTAAACCTTGATTTTGGTTAAAGACCTTGAGCATTTCATTCTTTCTTACTTTGAAAAGGATAACCCGACACTAAGTTTGACATTTCTTACGAGAACGTCTAGGTGATCAGCCTATAGTACTCTATGTTGTACAACACTACGACATTAAACGTATCTACATTTAAGTTTTGGCAAACTCACGTGCCAGTCGCTTTACGACAAAATATTTATTTATTCATACTCAGTATTTCTTTGAATCCATACCAAAACAGTTGGCACAAGATATCAATATCAATAATATTTTGATAGATTATAATGAAATCCACAAAATACTCTAAGTTTAGTCTAGCAGAAGGAAATGACTTTGACTTCTTTGTTATGTCAATTCATGCGTAAGATACATGAATCATAAAGCTTGTCCAAAATAAACATAGATAAAAGTTTAGAACACTTGCCTTTAGCGTCTTCTACTGTTACTTCACTTTATTGGGGAGTCTTTAAAGATTCTACATAACGTAATCATATAGCATACCACATTAGGTCATAAACAATCAATAAATAATGTCATTAACCTAACTTCTCCTTCTTCTCCTTCTAACTATTCGCTTGTTTAAATTATTAACATTCGTTGATTTAGTTAACGTTCATTACGACTTTATACCATTTTTTTTATAAGTGACCTTACTTATTCAATGTTTAAGTAATTACATTTCAAGCAATCTCAAACATACATTTAATGTAACAACCGAGAAAATCGGATTATAATGTAAAATAATTTTATTTGAATAAATAATGAATAAAATTATAATATATGTTATTTATAACGAGTAAGCGCGATGAAGGTTATTCTATAACCTAAAAGAGGAATAATATTGTAGTATTCTGGCTAAGTGCTAGAATTAAGGTGTTAGAATTTTCAAGACGAAAATAAAAGCTTTCCGAAACATTCTCTGAAAAACATTATTCATCCATTTCTACTCGGGAATTATTTTTGAACTTCCGAGAAATATGTCATGATAGAATGATAAGAAAGGATGGATTCTCTAATAATAATTCAATTGTGCCAAACTCGGTTTTTCGCCCGCGTACTATGTCTGAGAATGTTAAGGAAAGTGAAGATTTGAATAATTGATTATCGTATAATAAGAAAGTTATTATACGAGGGAATGCATACGAGTATAATACGAGGTATTGTACAAGTATATACGAAAGGTAACATAACGTATGTGATGAATGTTATACGAACTAGTATATGAGAAGAATACGAGGATTATACGTTAAAAGCTTAAGCCATTATTAATGGGCTAATAGGATTTGGTTGTGAATTTGGCAAGCCCAAGTGAAATATGTTAAGGCCCCAAGATAAGTAATGCAAGCCCAATGTTAGGCCCAAAGTTAATTAAACCTAAGTTCGAACCAAGAACCGAACCCGTGGATCGAACCGATGGGTCATTGGGTGAGAAAAACCCATGGGGCAACCCATGTGGCCCCCCCATGGTGAGTCATGGCTGGTCACTTGGTGGCCAAGCAAAGGAGGTGGCTTTGTTAGCAAGTTAGGAATAGTAAGGAGGTGGGTGGCCTTTTTACTCCTTCGCCCTCACTTTGTAAAGTTTTTAAATAGAAAGTTATGTTGGTCATTTGTTGTTGTTCAAAATCACCAACATCTTAGAGCATTAATAATGAGAGAGAAGTGAGAGTTATTTCAACTAGTCAAGGAAGAAGAAGCAAGTTAGAACATCAAAGGTAATGAATCTTTAACCATTAATCTTCATCTCTTCATTTGTAGCTATGATAGAGAAGTGGATATTGGTGGAGCATGTATCATAATGAGTAACAAGGATGGCTATTAGTGGACTTAAACATTAATAACCATGTTACAATTAGAATCATAATCATAGAAATATGAACTAATGAAGAACACATGAATATTTATCTTATGTTGTTGATGGACAAGTTTAAAACCATCATATGTAGGATTAAATGATATAAGTTTGTTTAGTATGATGGATGTATGGATAATGGAATGAATCCATTTGGAACGGAGTAAAAATCTCAAGTAATGAAGTTATGGCGAAATTTACGAGATTAGACGATAATCGTCGAAATTCTCGGAATAAAAGTCAAAAGTTGCCGTTTAACTCGGAAGCCTTAGTTTTCAATGGCGTATCGTAGAACTTTGCATTTAAGAGTTGTTGTGACGCCCCCAAAATAGGTATACATCACCCATCTTGAGTCGCCAAATACATGGTACAGAATATAAATACAAACTTAATTATACAACCGTCGTGTAATATACGACAATACATAAACTGAGAGTTTTAATAGGAATATTGTCATCTAGACAATATCCACACTCAAAGGAGTCCTCATTACATTTATTGTCACACTATTTAACAGAATAGTGAGAACTACTAATGCTATCATCTGGACCGTTACTCCTTTCCCCGACTCATCCCAGCTATATTCTCATTTCCTGAAGAGAACAGTGAAAGAAAGGGTGAGCTCAACTAGCCCAGTAAGAAATATTACGACTAAGATAATGCAGAATAATTTATCAATAGTCTTCAACAATGTTAAACTGATAAAATACAATAGACATCATGTTTAACTGCAGTAGAATAAGTAATCCATTAGAAGAGTCAAGTAGAGCATGATATCTACTATCTTCTATGATTTAGAATGTTTTCATCAATTTTTATCGCTGAGACTCAGCTTAATAAATAAATCACATCATCTAATCATCCCTATATTACGGGCCAAGGATATTCATTAAATCATCAACGGTCATGACTATACCGAATAATCTCTGGTCATAATCATACCAAAAATTGTCCATCAACGCATTACAGGCCACTGAGGACTTTTACCACATCATTTATAACATTACAAGTCATGATTATACCGAATGATCCCTAGTTATAATCATACTAAGTCCATCTATGCACGTAAGCCAAATGACTTTCATTACAATATAAGTATGAGGATGATGACAATGACATAATAATTCAATAAAATATGTTCAAGAATAAATTTTAAAGATTTATAAGTTAATTTATCCTGAACTCAATAACGTCCAAATTGTCAACATGATATTGCTTTGTGGATTAAAATTTAAGAATGCTCAAAAGAATATTTCCACAAAAAGATACTGGATGAAGTGCAAATATCGAGGATATTCCACTAATTTTATGGAGTATAGAATCCAAAGCTTTAATCAACTGAGTATAATAGAATATATCAAACTACAAATGGATTTTCGCCCGCCATGCGATAATCCACGCATACAGATCATTTCTACAATTTAATAAGGAATGAATACAAAGGATCATTCACCATGCATTTGGTAATCCACATAGACAGGTTATTCCAATAGAATAATAAAGAATGGAATAACAGAAGGATTCACCATGCGTGCGATAGACCGCACATACATGTTATTCTAACAGAATAATAAATAATGGAACCAAGTCATGCGTAACGCACAGACAGGATATTTCGACAGAATAATAAATAATGGAACCAGGTCTGGCGTAAACGCACAGACTGGATATTCCGACAGAATAATAAATAATGGAACCAGGTCCGACATAAATGCACAGACATGATATTCCGACAGAATAATAAATAATGGTACCAGGTCAGGCGTAAAGCGCACAGACATGATATTCTGACAGAATAATAAAGAACGAAATAATAGAAGAATTTCACCACGTATGCGGTACATCGCACAAACATGTTATTCTAACATAATAATGAGAAATAGAATAACAGAAGAATTTCACCATGTATACAGTAGTCCACGTATACAGGTTATTTCAACAGAATAATAAGAATAGAATAACAGAAGTTCTCTTTATGAATACGAAATAAATAAAACCCCTTACCTTAGAAGAAACTGGATATTGGAAAAGTGAAGTAGCAGAATACTTTTCTTCTTTCTCTCTATAGTTTCTCTCTCTAGAGTTTCAGTGAATTCCTAAGAAATAATGAAGGAATGAGCTTCTATTTATAGAAGAACTGAAAGTGGCTCTTGGTCTTAACAAAGGGTCAAAATGACTCTTGGTAATATTGAAGAGACAACTACTATTTGCGAAGGGGCAATTAATTCTTGAAACACCGAAGGGGCAAATAACTCTTGAAAAACTGAAGGGACAAATAACTCTTGGAAAACTGAAGGGACAATTAACTGTTGGAAAACTGAAGGGACAAATAACTCTTGGAAAACTGAAGGGACAAATAACTCTTGGAAAATTGAAGGGACAAGTTACTATTAAAACTTTAAATCAACGATCCATATTGATTTGCTATTATAATTTTAACCAACGGTATGAAAATTAGCACATCTCCTCATAGAATAATATTGTACCCAAAAATAATTTGGACCGAAAAGAAATATATCTTTCGGGTGAATAGTACTCCGTGAATAGTAACTCATAAATAGTAACTCGTGAATAGTAATGCGTGAATAGAAACTCGTAAATAGTAACTTGTGAATAGTACTCCGACATGAAAAGTGCTCCGAATACCCGATTGAACAATATAACCTCCAGACATCAATTATTATCGAAATAAATGTCGATTTCCACTAACACAAATAATTTCAACACAATGAAACTATCAAATTCATCTTTAATCAACATGAACTTATTCATCATTAATATTATAACTCACAATATTTAACAACCAGGTCGTTCCCAGGAAAGAGGGGTCTTTCCAATAAGGATTTCTCCCTTTTGGCGCGCAATTAGGTGACCAAACCTCTCCTTGACAGAACTTCTAGACATTGTAAATATTGTAATTTAATAATATGAATAACTTTGTCATCTCAATTCTTGATTTAATAATATAACATATTTATACAGATGATACTGTGACAATGATTGAATCAATAATATGAGAGATATGATGCAGCAATTACTGTAGCAATAATTGAATAATACTGAGTGACTTCTCACGTAAGCATCACTAACCAATACCGTGTGCTACAATGCAACCACGCTTATTACTATACTTTTACTACCGGGTAGTTCAACAGTTTTAACGGTAACACTTCCACCGTTATTTTTATAAAAGATAATTCTCTGTTGTTTTCTTACTACGACAATACTTCCGTTGTGGGGTCCACCAATGATTATGCCGTCGTACGAATATTCCCTGTTAAAACGAATATTCTCCGACCAATCGAATATTATATAACCACTTGCTTACTTTGTAAAATTTGTAAATATTTCCCACAACTATAACATTATATTATATCCACACCATAATATTCAAAAATATATTTCGTGAGAAATTAATCTTTATTCATAAAAGTTAGGGTCTTACAACCTCCCCTTCTTATGAAATTTCATCCTCAAAATTAGGGTGCGTACCTGGTATGTCGAAGAGGTGAGGATATCTTGACTTCATCTCACATTCTAACTCCCAGGTCATTTCCTCCACATCGTGGTTTCTCCAGAAAATTTTGACTTAAGGTATAACTTTAGAATGTAGAATATAATCCTTCTTATCCAAGATTTTAATAGGTAACTCTTAATACGTTAAATCTTCCTCTATCTCGTCTGGTTCTAATTCAATAATGTGGTTCGGGTCTTTCACATATTTACGTAACATAGATATATAAAAAACGTTATGAACACGAGACATACTTGGCGATAAGACGAGTCTATAGGTCACAGTTCCTACTCGTTCGAGGATTATAAATGGGCCAATGAATCGAGGATTGAGCTTTTCTCTCTTTCCAAATCTCGTAACTCCTTTCCATGGAACACGTAACAACACATGATCTCCAATATTAAATTCCACGTCCTTTCGATGAAGATCAACATAACTCTTTTGTCGATCTTGTGAGGTTTTTCTACGTTGCCGGATCGTTTGAATCTTTTCCGTAGTCATACGTACCAAATTCAGTCCCAACAACGTTACTTCACCCACATCATCCCAGCATACTGGCGAACGACACTTTCTTCCATACAACGCCTCAAATGAAGCCATGCCAATACTTACTTGATAACTACTGTTATAGAAAAACTCCACCAATAGTAAGAACTTGTCCCAACTTCCTTTGAAGTCAAGGACACAGAGTCTTAATAAAATCTTCAAGAGTTTGAATAGTTCTCTCTGATTATCCGTCCGTCTGAAGATGATATGTCGAACTAAATCATAAATTCGTGCCCATAGCTTTTTGCAAACTAACCCAAAATCTTGAAGTGAATCTTGGGTCTCGATCAGAAACTATGGGTACTGGCATACCATGCAATATTACAATCTCGTTTATATACATACTTGCAGGACGTTCAAGTGTATAAGTTTCTCGTATCGGTAAAAAATGAGCAGACTTGGTCAATCTATCAATAATGACCCAAATCTCATCTATGCCTTGAGAAACCTTGGGAAGACAAGTAACGAAATCTATGGTAATGTGCTCCCACTTTCATTCTGGAATTTCAAGTGGTTGTAATGTACCTTTTGGCACTTGATGCTCCGCCTTAACTCGTTGACAAGTTAGACAGTTTGAGATAAACATCGCTATCTCTCTCTTCATATTGCTCCACTAAAATGTATGACGAAGATCACGATATATTTTGGTACTCCTAGGATGGATTACAAATGGTGTGTTGTGCGTCTCCATCATGATTTTATGCTTCAAGTCAGAATTGTTAGGAACACAAAGTCTAGAGTTTACTCGAAGTATTCCTTCTTCATTGATTCTTGCTTCCAGAATAGCACCTTCTTCCACTTTCTTCTTCATATGCATCAGCTCCAGGTCTGTAGCTTGAGCAGCTTTAATTTTATCTATTAAAGTCAGTTCTACTCGTATATTCACCATCATCATATGGATCCCTGGAGTCTTTAACTCTATCTCCATCCTTCGTAAGTCATACACAATGGGCCCTTACGTTGACAATAATGCACTCGTGCCCGCATATAATTTTTTACTCAACGCGTCAGCTACTAAGTTCGCTTTTCTAGGATGGTATTCGATGGTATGATCATAATCTTTCAACAGCTCAAGCCAACGTCGTTGCCGCATGTTGAGTTCCTTCTGAGTGAAGAAATATTTGAGGCTTTTATGATCCGTATAGATCTCCACCTTCTCTCCATATAGGTAATGCCTCCAAATCTTAAGCGCAAAAACGATAGCAGCCAACTCTAGATCATGAGTAGGATAATTTCTCTAATATTCTTTGAGTTGTCGTGAGGCATAGGCTATGACTTTCCCATGTTACATGAGAACACATCTTAACCCTTTTCCTGAAGCATCACTGTAAATGACAAATCCCTCCGTGCCAGATGGTATTATCGGAACAGGTGCTGAAATGAGTCTACTCTTGAGTTCTTGAAAACTCTTCTCATATTCCTCGCTCCAAATGAATTTTGTATCTTTTCGAGTTAGCTGCGTTAATGGAGTAGCGATTCGAGAAAACCCTTCTACGAATCTTCGATAATAATCCAGCTAAGCCGAGAAAGCTACGTACCTCGGTCACCGACTTAGGTTGCTCCCAGTTTTGAATTGCTTTAATCTTTGCTGGGTCAACAGATATTCTATGACTCGATCCTACGTGCCCAAGGAATGCTACTTCCTCAAGCCAGAACTTGCATTTCTTCAACTTGGCATATAGCTTGTTTTCACAAAGCTTTTGAAGTATCAGCCTCAAGTGTTGCTCATGGTCTTCACGGGTTTTGGAGTATATGAGGATATCGTCAATAAAGACGACTACAAAGTGATCCAAATATTCCTTGAGTACTCGGTTCATCATGTCCATGAAGGTAGCAGGAGCATTAGTCAATCCAAAAGACATGACTAGGAATTCATAATGCCCGTACCGAGTTCTTAAAGTAGTCTTTGGAATGTCATCAGTTTTAATCTTCAACTGATGATATCCAGAACAAAGATCGAGCTTTGAAAAGAATTTGGCGCCTTGCAACTGGTCAAACAGATCATCAATACGAGGTACCGGGTAACTATTTTTGATGGTGACATGATTCAACTCCCGATAATCAAAACAAAGTCGCATACTTCCATCTTTCTTCTTCACGAATAAAACAGGAGCACCCCAAGGAGACACACTAGGACGAATAAAATCAATGTCTAACAATTCCTGTAGTTGGGTTTTTAACTCCTGAAGTTCAATAAGAGCCATTCGATATGGGGCTTTGGAAATGAGTTTTGTACCGGATTCAGGGTCGATACAAAATTCAATTTCATGCTCTAGGGGTAGGCCAGGAAGTTCTTCAGGGAATACGTCAGGAAATTTATTAACAATAGAAATATCATTCAAAACTGACGTATTTTTGTTTAGATCTGTGACATGAGCTAAGAAAGCTTGACATCCATTTTTCAATAAACGAATAGCTTTATGGCTTGATATGACAATGATTGATTTTAGTGGTTTGGCTGCTTGAATTCGTATAATAGGTTGGTTAGGAATATGAAAGCTAACAACCTTACGAAAACAATCGATTTTAGCATGATGAGTAGTTAACCAATCAATCCCTAAAATCACATCAAATGCAAGTATTTTCAAAGAAATAAGATCGACAGGTAACGTGCGGTTACCGATTTGAATTAAACAAGACTTATAAACCGTGGATGTAATGAAAGTTTCTCCCAATGGAGTTTCAACAGATAAATCAAAGTCTAATATCTTTGAAGTCAAATTTAAACGTTGAGCGCAAGTAGGAGAAATAAAGGAATGGGTAGAACCGATATCAAATAAAGTATAAACTTCGCTAGAGTTTATAGTTAGCTTACCCGTGATCACCTCGTTCGAATTCCTCGCTTTTGGGAGGTTACGACAAATGCTCTCCCTTGAACTACCGGTTTTGTCTTGTCTGGGACACCCTTTGATGCCTCCATCCCAGCTGGACTTGACTTTGGTGCATGAAAAAATGGGCTAGGTGACCTTCTTTTCCCCAATTGTAACACGCTTTGGATTGTATCACGTAGTTTGGACTGATATGTCCCTCCCCTCCACATTTGTAACATACGATCGGCGGTCGTTCTCCTTCCTTAACAGCGGGTGCTGGTGCTGACATCTTTCCATCTTTGCTGAACCGTCTCTTCTTGAACTTTCCACTCCTATTGTCTTGGCCATGATTACCACCGAAGTTATTATCATTTCTGGCATGTTAATTCCCTCCACCCTTGTTGTCACCGCTTCGATGACTGCTACCATTGGTATTATCATTTTGCCGACTGCTTTCTCTTGGTTAGGTCGACTCGTTATCGCGTTCCAATAATTGAGCCCTATTTACAACATCTGAATACAAACACAGTTTATAAGAAATCAGATATTGATGTATATCGGGTTTCAAACCTCTTAGAAACATCCACGTCATTCGTTCTTCATTATCAACTAAGTGGGACGTAAATCGAGACAACTCGACAAACTTAGCTTCGTACTGATCCACTGTCATATTGTTTTGCTCAAGCTTGATGAACTTTACCTCCTTCATGTGACGAATACTTTCAGGAAAGTACTTGTCATTGAACAGCTCTTGGAACTTCTCCCATGACATCTTCAGTGCGACAAGTTGAGTACGCTTTACAGATTCCCACCAGTAATCTGCCTCTACACGCAACATGAAGGTGACAAAGGGAACCTTTTGCTCCTCGGAGCATCCCAAGACATCAAATATCTTGTTGATCTGCTTTATCCACGTCTTCGCCTTAAGTAGTTTTGGCTCTCCAAAAAACTTCGGTGGTCCCAGCTCCTTGAACTGCTTAGCGGTGACCGTCCGAGAGTTGTTAGTGTTTCCACCTGCATTTTGGATAGGAGCTGCCTTCGCCTGATGTTGCATGAATTACATAAAGCCTCTGACCATCCCATAGTTCACCATTTCATCGGTGTTATTGTTTACATGAGGATTATTGTCTTCCTGTTGCATATTACCCTGGGCATTGATCGTTGGTGACTCAATGGTTAATTAACATATCACATATTATCATATCACATATTATCCCTATACTCTGACCGACCAATTAAATACCAAATAAACTTAGGTAGGTCATACTAGCGAATGAATTCCCCATCTCTCCCCTCCTAGTTCTTGTCTCACATCTCAGCTAGGAATCATATCCCTAAGCTTTGATACCAACTGTGACGCCCCCAAAATAGGTATACATCACCCATCTTGAGTCGCCAAATACATGGTACAGAATATAAATACAAACTTAATTATACAACTCGTGTAATATATTACATAAACTGAGAGTTTTAATAGGAATATTGTCGTCTAGACAATATCCACACTCAAATGAGTCCTCATTATATTTATTGTCACACTATTTAATAGAATAGTGAGGACTACTAATGCTATCATCTGGACCGTTACTCCTTTCCTCGACTCGTCCCAGCTATATTCTCATTTCCTGAAGAGAACAGTGAAAGAAAGGGTGTAACGACCCCAAAATTCATACCATTTAAATCCCGACTTCGGTCGTTAACCATACATTCAACCTCTAAATAATACATCATTATTCGATGTTCAACTTAATAAAATTGCGGAATATTTAAAACTTTTATACATTTCCTTCTTTCTTGTCCTGAATCGCAACCATTACATTACATCTCTTTGATTCAATCTTATGTCATGAATCGTTACAACAAAATAACTATACAAAGTCTTACATCATAACTAAATATCCATATACATTAGATAGCTCAACTTACATTTAACAACATCTTACGTTCAAAATAGGAAATACATTTCGCATAAAACATAAGTAATCTTCGTGAATATTGATCTCTATAACTCACATAAAACGTATCTTTACCTTAAAATCTTGACCTGCAAAAGTGGTTATTTGCAAGAGTGAGCTCGACAGCCCAGCAAAGTCTAACGGTTTTTCATGCATCATATATCACATAATAACATGCTCGACATACATCTCATTAAAGTAACATGGCATACATGCTTTTAATTCACATAACAAATATAAAGATTGAGTTCCTTACTCAATCATCATTACTTAGCCAAAATAATGCAGTCATATATTGACTTTAACATTTTATGATTTCAACATGCATAACATATCATGCAATTAAAACAGTTCATCAAGTCCATGTAGAAAATAGTAACCGAAAGACTTGCCTTGATCGTTGTTTACCAATAATAGCTTAACAGCTTACAGTTATCTGCACTTCACGTGCCCTACACAATTATATAATCATACACATCAACTATTAGTCACATAACAACACATAGCAATTGTAATGTAAACTCTACTCCACATCAATAATCTTTCCTATTAATAAATACACAATGGTCAATTAGATTGTGTTAACTTTTCGACTTATGACTCACTATATTTCTTCTTAGTCAAACTCGAAGTTCAAGTGCTTAAGTCTTGCTAGGACTACTTATTGGTTTTATATTAAACCCATTCCATATCTTATAATATCCATTCCAATGGAATTGAAACACTTTTTAAGTTCATTAACACTTGGCACGGCGTTTCGACGTTCAATCGTCACACGCCCGATTTGCCTCTCTTGTGTATGCTTACTATGCTTCTATAACTTATCTAATACATTATTTATTAATGTTAAGCATCATTATATTTACTAATATTTATGTTTTATAACTTATGACATCATCTTTTACGGTCTGGAGCACTACACATGCATATGTGCATGCCCGACACCCTCTAATTGCCTCCGAAAACACAACGGTCCTAAAGATGACAATTTTGACCCATCCTAATGACCTCAAATTGAAAAACTTAAAGAACGAAAGTTGTAGGTCTACTCGTTCTCGTTCCGGATCATCTTGAATCACCTCAATCGGAGTTCTTGTGAGGAAGTTATGGCCATTTTACTACAGGAGGTCAAAAACTGTCCAAGCCAGACTTCTGTCCCCGCGCTGGGGCGCGAGTACTAAGCCAACTAGTGGCGCTGGGGCGCGAGATTGGCGCTGGGGCACCAATTTCAGCGCTGGGCGCCAGCTTCTGGTGCTGGGGCACGAATTTTGACGCCGGGGCTCGATTTTTGGCGCTGGGGCGTGAATTTTGACGCTGGGGCGCCGAAACTCGCAGAACCCAACCACGAAGAACAGAACAACTCAATTTTCTGTCTATAACTTCAATTCAAACACTAATTAACATGAATAACTAATGCAAATTACACATAAACTTTCACCAAACATACAAATATTAAATTAACCCAACTTAAACCATAATTTTAGAAAAATTAAATACTAGAATAACATATTTTAAAACCCAAAAACTCCATTTTTGATATTTCTTGACACAGTGCATACTGTAATCATAATGATACACCAATTTGATTCTTTTGAACTAAGTTCTCTGTAATTCTTAACAAACTAACTAATATAGTCACAGTTCAATTCCACACATTAAATTGATCATCATAATTGTTATTTACATAAGCTACATAAGAAATACATATACTGACATTATTTCTTCCTACTGTCAAACGAATTTATCATGCAATTCTCGTTTAAGCACTACCTCTAATCATCATAAACTCATATAATAACTATATAATCAAGTATCATACCAAGTTATACATGTATATCAACAATTCATCCCATAAAATATTTTACAGAGAACTTTTTGGGAAGAAGAAAAATATGAAACTTTTAGAGAAAGAGATTGAGCTCCTACCTTGGATTAGGAAGATGATTATTATTATTTTCTCCAAATTCTTTTCTACAACACCTGTTAAAATCACTCTCAAATTCTCTCTAGTTTTCCTCTTTTCTTCTTTTTCTCTCTGTAAACTTCAACTGAGTCTTTCTTCTCCCTAACTCTAATATACGTATAATATTATAACGTATAATAATAATATAGATATTAAGTATAGGATTTAACTGACATCAGTTATAATTTTTTTTTTTTTTTTTGAAAATCAAAGGCCATAAGGCTTGTTTGGCTAAGCTTAATAAAAATAACCCATTAAATCCTTACACCTTGTTTGGAAAATCTAACTAAAACAAATAGATTAATCCTTATACCTTGTTTGATAAAATATCATTAAATTAAAGACTTATTATGCAATAAGACATGTTTAGAAAAACCAAATTAAACTCTTTTTATTTATTTTAATAACTCCTTTATAGCAAGGTTATTAGTCACACTTTTATTAAATTAATAAATCAATTAAAAATTAATCTATTAAATTACTTTAACACATAAATCATTATCACATAATTATAATTTCTTTTATAATTATAATTTTATTTAACCAACGAATATTTTAAATTAATTTCCCATTTAAAATATTATAACTTATTTAAATCACCATAAGCTCTCTAGCTTACTTATTAAATTATATTATTATATAATCTCATAACAATTAATTTACTTAGCTCCTTAATTATTTACTGAACAAATAATTAAATCACATCAACTCAAATTGCCATATAATTCAATAAATATTTAATATTGCCAATAAATATTTAATATTTAATATTTAATTATTTATTCAACAAATAATTAAATAAACCACATCACTCAAATTGAACAATTATTTATTCAACAATAACATATCCATTAAATACTTAAATAAATCAATAAATATTTAATATCACGCTTTAAAATTATGGAATGTTACATCATTCCCTCCTTACAAGGATTCTGTCCTCAGAATCACAATTCAAATAAATCATTCGTTACATTCTTCCCTACTTACAAAGATTCTGTCCCCAGAATCACCAAAACCCTACCTTACTCAGGTTTTTCTCAAATCTATTCATTGAATAACTTCAACACATTATCTTTATATAGGTTTTATATTTTCTACTCTCACCATTCTTGATAATAAATTCTTATAAGTTTTATTTCATAACATTTACTTAGACTCAATTATATTTGAGTATTATATATTCTCTGAACCGTTCATTATCTTTCTCTAAGGGTCATTATCATATATTATATGATCAAACTCTCGGGACATTACATTCACCCTTTCTTCTAAGAATTTCGTCCTCGAAATTTTTATTAATTAATCTTTATTCATTCAATCTATCAGAATAGATTTTACGTTAATACCTTATTCATTCATTGGATTCTATAACCACTTCTTTTCCACAAAGATCATTCTACAATTATTAAACTTTTCTATTAAAAAATTTCACATTATTCTTTGATAACTCACATCCTTCTCACTTCAAAATCTCTTTTCTCACTTATTCAACATATTCATCATTCAGAGTCGTATTCTATGACTCACTTCTTTCTAATGAATATCATCCTTACCACATTCACCTTTTAGAATACCAAGAATCTTCCACAATTGCTCAATAATTGGGAAGCGATATGAATAACAGGAATTTAATAGATTCCAAATCATGCTGAGGGTCATAAGGCCACGAACTATGTCCACAGTTGCAAGTAATCTTTCAACTTCAACTTTAACAGTCATAAGACTATAAGGACCCCCATACTTAGGGTGTTAAGCCCTTCGTACGATGTATTGTGCACAAACATTTAAACGCTATGCATATGTCCATAGTTATAAGTAATCTTTCAACTTAAACTTTAACAGTCATAAGACTATAGGGACTCCTCGTACTTAGGGTGATCAGCCCTTCGTACAATGTATTGTGCACAAACATCTCAACGCCTCCGCGTAATCCCCTATAAAAGGGTTGTTCATCTCAGCTTTTCAACATCTGAATCCGCACCAAAATAATTTGGGTTGGCATAACTTCTCAAGAAACTCTTGAATTTCATGAACATCTTTTAATATTTGTCTAGCTGAATCAAATAGCATAGACCTCTACAATAACTCGGACATTAACCGAAATATACATATACATACATACATATGTATTCTCATATATTAAAGAAATCTCAAAAATCTTTTTACGACGTTATGATACCGCACTGTATTTACAGTCCGTTGAGGATTCCGTCATTTGGTGACTTTATCATACTACATCATACCATAGTGGGCTGACGATCCTTAGATCACATCCAACACTAGGTAATACTGCATTGATGACTCCATCGTTTTTATCATCTTTGCACCAGGTTACATGATGCATTAATGATATAAAATACATTTTGATATATTGCAAATCATTTTTGTCTAGCCGAAGTAATTAGCATAGACATACGAATAATAGTATTTGTTGTTAAAACTCATTGGTTCCATCATTTGATCCAATGTTTTTCAAGAAAATAAAAGTGTAAACATCAGCACGAAGTCAATAAATTTCGAAAGTCTAGCATAGCTAGTAGATTTAGAATACCTATGCTTCCACCATCAACTCCACTTTCTATAATGATCCATTGCTTAATAGTTCTATCTATTCCTATCATCCTCAATACTCCATTCACACTTAATTATGCCCTAGTTCATCAAACTTACCACACGTTATGAGTTCAGGAACTTGCCACAATCATATGAGTTTAAGAACTTATCCTAGTCAGACCATAGGCGTCCATTCGCTGAGGGGTTCAAAAACATACCATATAACTATGAGTCACGAACCTACCATAAGTATGAGTTTAAGAACTCGCACTTACCTTATAATATTCTCTAACTATACTCTTCCTATCTGTTATACACATGAGAAAAGAATCACCTTCTCAACATGCATATAGCAAATAGCGCGACACAAACATTCCAACGATTATCATTGTGATAAACTGAGTGCAAGCAAAAAACCCTCGCCCATACAAAGTTTGTACAACTCAGCCATCACATGGGTTCTCAATTGAAATCCCACCTAACTCTATCTTCTTTTAACTTGCTCTTTGCTCGATACGAATTCCTCGTATCACATCATCTATAACTCCTCATGAGTTATCTCGTACTATTTCATAGTACATTATCTTCATAGCATCAAGCTATAATCATTCAAACATTACAGACCATCTTTCTTTTATAACTTAAACAGATCACGTCGTGACCTTATTCTATAATCATCTTTCTTAAAATTCTTTTGTTAACTCGTGATCGTTTTGTTTTACGATCCTCATTCTTTCTCTTTTTCATCATTTACGACATTATTCGTTATCTTGGTTATTGGAGTTAGGAAACTCCCATTTCTTATCTTTATATCTTTTCAAGATTCTTCTTTGAATCTTCTTGTTTATATAACAATTCTTCCTTTAAGAATTTCTAACTTTCTAACTTCATTTACATCGCTCAAAATTTCATTCGAGTTATACACTTGGTACACATCGAGTCTCTAACAGTTTCAATATGGTACGCTGAGTGGTTTCCCACAAACAACCAACAAACTAGGTTCCGAGTTGCTAGTTCGTATATACCTCCGCTCCATGAAGGAATCGTTTAGCCCAGATACCATACATCAATTATTAAAGAGGACAATTGTACCACACTTAGACATAACTCTCTATTCATAACTTCTTTATCACTCTTCTTATAGACACTGTCTATTTATTATCACATTACATCCTTATTATTGGAGTTTGGAGTTAGGTAACCCCACATTCATATTCCTTATAACTCTGAGAGATTCTTCTTTGAATCCTTTCACGCAAGTTTTAATCCCTTATTGTTCAAACGCTATTTGAGCTTACTCGTTCTTTATCTTCACCTCTCTTCTCTAAGGTTATTGCCTACGGTACTCCTACCTAAGGTTTATAACCTACAGCTTTGATACCAACTGTAACGATCCCAAAATTCATACCATTTAAATCCCGACTTCGGTCGTTAACCATACATTCAACTCTAAATAATACATCATTATTCGATGTTAAACTTAATAAAATTGCGGAATATTTAAAATTTTTATACATTTCCTTCTTTCTTGCCCTGAATCGCAACCATTACATTAAATCTCTTTGATTCAATCTTATGTCATGAATCGTTACAACAAAATAACTATACAAAGTCTTACATCATAACTAAATATCTATATACATTAGATAGCTCAACTTACATTTAACAACATCTTACGTTCAAAATAGGAAATACATTTCGCATAAAACATAAGTAATCTTCGTGAATATAGATCTCTATAACTCACATAGCACGTATCTTTACCTTAAAATCTTGACCTGCAAAAGTGGTTATTTGCAAGAGTGAGCTCGACAGCCCAGCAAAGTCTAACAGTTTTCATGCATCATATATCACATAATAACATGCTCGACATACATCTCATTAAAGTAACATGGCATACATGCTTTTAATTCACATAACAAATATAAAGATTGAGTTCCTTACTCAATCATCATTACTTAGCCAAAATAATGCAGTCATATATTGACTTTAACATTTCATGATTTCAACATGCATAACATATCATGCAATTTAAAACAGTTCATCAAGTCCATGTAGAAAATAGGAACCGAAAGACTTGCCTTGATCGTTGTTTACCAATAATAGCTTAACAGCTTACAGTTATCTGCACTTCACGTGCCCTACACAATTATATAATCATACACATCAACTATTAGTCACATAACAACACATAGCAATTGTAATGTAAACTCTACTCCACATCTCATAATCTTTCCTATTAATAAATACACAATGGTCAATTAGATTGTGTTAACTTTTCGACTTATGACTCACTATATTTCTTCTTAGTCAAACTCGAAGTTCAAGTGCTTAAGTCTTGCTAGGACTACTTATTGGTTTTATATTAAACTCATTCCATATCTTATAATATCCATTTCAATGCAATTGAAACACTTTTTAAGTTTATTAACACTTGGCACGGCGTTTCGACGTTCAATCGTCACACGCCCGATTTGCCTCTCTTGTTTATGCTTACAATGCTTCTATAACTTATCTAATACATTATTTATTAATGTTAAGCATCATTATATTTACTAAGATTCATGTTTTATAACTTAGGACATCATCTTTTACGGTCTGGAGCACTACACATGCATATGTGCATGCCCGACACCCTCCGATTGCCTCTGAAAACACAATAGTCCTAAAGATGACCATTTTGACCCATCCTCATGACCTCAAATTGAACAACGTAAAGAACGAAAGTTGTAGGTCTACTCGTCCTCGTTCCGGATCATCTTGAATCATCTCAATCGGAGTTCGTATGAGGAAGTTATGACCATTTTACTACAGGAGGTCAAAACTGTCCAAGTCAGACTTCTGTCCCCGCGCTGGGGCGCGAGTACTAAGCCAACTAGTGGCGCTGGGGCACGAGATTGGCGCTGGGGCGCCAATTTCAGCGCTGGGGCACCAGCTTCTGGCGCTGGGGCGCGAATTTTGGCGCCGGGACGCGATTTTTGGCGCTGGGGCGTGAATTTTGACGCTGGGGCGCCGAAACTCGCAGAACCCAACCACGAAGAACAGAACAACTCAATTTTCTGTCTATAACTTCAATTCCATCACTAATTAACATGAATAACTAATGCAAATTACACATAAACTTTCACCAAGCATACAAATATTAAATTAACCCAACTTAAACCATAATTTTAGAAAAATTAAATACTAGAATAACATATTTTAAAACCCAAAAACTCCATTTTTGATATTTCTTTACACAGTGCATACTGTAATCATAATGATATACCAATTTGATTCTTTTGAACTAAGTTCTCTGTAATTCTTAACAAACTAACTAATATAGTCACAGTTCAATTTCACACATTAAATTGATCATCATAATTGTTATTTACATAAGCTACATAAGAAATACATATACTGACATTATTTCTTCCTACTGTCAAATGAATTTATCATGCAATTCTCGTTTAAGCACTACCTCTAATCATCATAAACTCATATAATAACTATATAATCAAGTACCATACCAAGTTATACATGTATATCAACAATTCATCCCATAAAATATTTTTACAGAGAACTTTTTGGGAAGAAGAAAAATATGAAACTTTTAGAGAAAGAGATTGAGCTCCTAACTTGGATTAGGAAGATGATTATTATTATTTTCTCCAAATTCTTTTCTACAACACCTGTTAAAATCACTCTCAAATTCTCTCTAGTTTTCCTCTTTTCTTCTTTTTCTCTCTGTAAACTTCAACTGAGTCTTTCTTCTCCCTAACTCTAACATACGTATAATATTATAACGTATAATAATAATATAGATATTAAGTATAGGATTTAACTGACATCAGTTATAATTTTTTTTTTTTTTGAAAATCAAAAGCCATAAGGCTTGTTTGGCTAAGCTTAATAAAAATAACCACATAAATCCTTACACCTTTTTTGGCAAATCTAACTAAAACAAATAGATTAATCCTTACACTTGTTTGATAAAACATCATTAAATTAAAGACTTATTATGCAATAAGACATGTTTAGAAAAACCAAATTAAACTCTTTTCATTTATTTTAATAACTCCTTTATAGCAAGGTTATTAGTCACAGTTTTATTAAATTAATAAATCAATTAAAACATTAATCTATTAAATTACTTTAACACATAAATCATTATCACATAATTATAATTTCTTTTATAATTATAATTTTATTTAACCAACGAATATTTAAATTAATTTCTCATTTAAAATATTATAACTTATTTAAATCACCATAAGCTCTCTAGCTTCTTATTAAATTATATTATTATATAATCTCATAACAATTAATTTACTTAGCTCCTTAATTATTTACTCAACAAATAATTAAATCACATCAACTCAAATTGCCATATAATTCAATAAATATTTAATATTGCCAATAAATATTTAATATTTAATATTTAATTATTTATTTAACAAATAATTAAATAAACCATATCACTCAAATTGAACAATTATTTATTCAACAATAACATATCCATTAATACTTAAATAAATCAATAAATATTTAATATCACGCTTAAAATTATGGAATGTTACATCATTCCCTCCTTACAAGGATTCTGTCCTCAGAATCACAATTCAAATAAATCATTCGTTACAATGGGTGAGCTCAACTAGCCCAGTAAGAAATATTATGACTAAGATAATGCAGAATAAATTATCAATAGTCTTCAACAATGTTAACTGATAAAATACAATAGACATCAAGTTTAACTGCAGCAGAATAAGCAATCCATTAGAAGAGTCAAGTAGAGCATGATATCTACTATCTTCTATGATTTAAAATGTTTTCATCAATTTTTATCGTGAGACTCAACTTAATAAATAAACCACATTATCTAATCATCCTTATATTACGGGCCAATGATATTCATTAAATCATCAACGGTCATGACTATACCGAATAATCCCTGGTCATAATCATACCAAAAACTGTCCATCAATGTATTACAGGCCACTGAGGACTTTTACCATATCATTTATAACATTACAGGTCATGATTATACCGAATGATCCTTGGTCACAATAATACTAAGTCCATCTATGCACGTAAGCCAAAGATGACTTTCATTACAATATAAGTATGAGGATGATGACAATGACATAATAATTCAATAAAACAAGTTCAAGAATAAATTTTAAAGATTTATAAGTTAATTTATCCTGAAATCAATAACGTCCAAATTGTCAACATGATACTGCTTTGTGGAGTAAAATTCAAGAATGCTCAAAAGAATATTTCCACGAAAAGATACTGGATGAAGCGCAAATATCCAGGATATTCCACTAATTTCATGGAGTATAGAAGCCAAAGCTTTAACCAACTGAGTATAATAGAATATATGAAAATGCAAATGGATTTTCGCGCGCCATGCGGTAATCCACGTATACAGATCATTTCTATAATTTAATAAGAAATGAATACAAAAGATCATTCACCATGCATGTGGTAATCCACATAGACAGGTTATTCCAACAGAATAACAAAGAATGGAATAATAGAAGGATTCACCATGTGTGCGATAGACCGCACAGACAGGTTATTCCAACAGAATAATAAATAATGGAACCAGGTCATACGTAACGTACAGACAGGATATTATGACAGAATAATAAATAATGGAACCAGGTCTGGCGTAAATGTACATACAGAATATTCTGACATAATAATAAATAATGGAACCAGGTCCGGCGTACACGCACAGACATAATATTCCGACAGAATAATAAATAATAGAACCAGGTCTGGCGTAAACGCACAGACAGGATATTCTGACAGGATAATAAATAATGGAACCAGGTCCGACGTAAACACACAGACATGATATTTCGACAGAATAATAAAGAACATAATAATAGAAGAATTTTACCATGTATGTTGTACTTCGCATAAACAGGTTATTCCAACATAATAATGAGGAATGGAATAACAGAAGAATTTCACCATGTATACGGTAGTCCACGTATACAGGTTATTCTAACAAAATAATAAGAATGGAATAACAGAAGTTCTCTTCATGAATACGAAAGAAATAATACCCCTTACCTTAGAAGAAACTGGATATTGGAAAAGTGAAGTAGCAGAATACTTTTTTTCTTTCTCTCTATAGTTTCTCTCTCTAGAGTTTTAGTGAATTCGTAAGAAATAATGAAGGAATGAGCTTCTATTTATAGAAGAACTGAAAGTGGCTCTTGGTCTTAATGAAGGGCCAAAATAACTCTTGGTAATATTGAAGAGATAACTACTATTTGCGAAGGGACAATTAACTCTTGAAACACCGAACGGGCAAATAACTCTTGAAAAATTGAAGGGACAAATAACTCTTGGAAAACTGAAGGGACAATTAACTCTTGGAAAACTGAAGGGACAAATAACTCTTGGAAAACTGAAGGGACAAGTTACTATTAAAACTTTAAATCAACGATCCATATTGATTTACTATTATAATTTTAACCAATGGTCTGAAAATTAGCACATCTCCTCATAGAATAATATTGTACCCAAAAATGATTTGGACCGAAAAAAATATATCTTTCGGGTGAATAGTATCCTATGAATAGTAACTCATGAATAGTAACTCGTGAATAGTACTCCGACATGAAAAGTGCTCCGAATACCCGATTGAACAATATAACCTCCATACATCAATTATTATCGAAATAAATATCGATTTTCACTAACACAAATAATTTTAACATAATGGAACTATCAAATTCATCTTTAATCAACATGAACTTATTCATCATTAATATTATAACTCACAATATTTAATAACCAGGTCGTTCCCAAGAAAGAAGGGGCTTTCCAATAAGGATTTCTCCCTATTGGTGCGCAATTAGGTGACCAAGCCTCTCCTTGACAGAACTTCTAGACATTATAAATATTGCAATTTAATAATATGAATAACTTTGTCATCTCAATTATTGATTTAATAATATAACATATTATGTAGATGATACTGTGACAATAATCAAATCAATAATATGAGAGATATGATGTAGCAATTGCTGTAGCAATAATTAAAAATTACTGAGTGACTTCTCACGTAAGCATCACTAACCAATACCGTGCGCTATAATGCAACCACGCGTATTACTGTACTTTTATTACCGGGTAGTTCAACAGTTTTAACGGTAACACTTCCACCTTTATTTTTATAAAAAGATAATTATGTCGTTTTCTTACTACGACAATACTTCCGTTGTAGGATCAACCAATGATTATGCCGTCGTATGAATATTCCCTATTAAAACGAATATTCTCCGTCCAATCGAATATTATATAATCACTTGCTTACTTTGCAAAATTTGTAAATATTATCCACAACTATAACATTATATTATATCCACACCATAATATTCAAAAATATATTTCGAGAGAAATTAATCTTTATTCATAAAAGTTGGGGTCTTACAGTTGTGGACTCAAGAAAGGTCGAATTTCGACTTAAAACGAAGAAACGAGCTATGAAAGTTCATAAACGTTTAACGAACGCGTAATAAAAAAAATTTAAACAATGAATTTAATGTTAACGAATTCAAAAATGTAAGTTGTCCTAATGAAAACGTAGTATACAAGATATGTGAGATAACGGCTTTTGAACGAGCCAATTCTGACTTATAACGATTAAGTTATGAGCCCAAAAAGGATTGGAATTGAAAAAACATAAAAAAATTTCAAAGGCTCAGGGCCGACGCTGCAGCGTCACCAAAGCCTATGAATATGGCACTACAGCGCCATGCCCGGATCCCAGACACTGATGAGTTACGCTGCAGCGCGACCTATACTAAGGAAACTGGCGCTACAACGCCCATAATAAGCAAGAGGTAGAGATGAATGGTAATGAATATAAAGAAAGGGGAAGTTGAATGAATGGTTGAGTTTATTTGAAATGTAATTACTTAAGCATTGAATGAATAAGATTATTTATAACAACAACACGTTATAAAGCCATAATGAACATTAACTAAACTAATAAATGTTTGTTAAACATATAGATAGTTAGACCGAGAAAAAGGAGAAGATAAGTTAATGTCAATACTTGATGATCGTTTATGACCAAATGTGGTATGTTATGTTATTATGTGATGTAAAATCTATAAAGACTCAAAAGAGAAGTGAATTAACTGTAGAAGACGCTGAAGGCAAGTGTTCTAAACCCTTGTCTATGTTCATTTTGGAAAAGCTTTGTGATTCATGTATCTTACACATGAATTAATGTACAAAGAAGTTGAAGCCAATTCCTTCGGCTAGACTCAACGTATTTTGTGGATTTCATGTTAATCTTTCAAAATATTTTTGATATTGCTATCTTATGCCAACTGTTTGGTATGGATTTCAAAGAAAAACTGAGAATAAATAAATAAATGTTTTGTCGTCAATCGACATGCACGTGAGGTTGCCAAAACTTAAACGTAGATACGTTTAATGAAGTAGTGTTGTACAACATAGAGTACTATAGGCTGATCACCTAGATGTGCTCATAAGAAATGTCAGACTTATGGACTTGGTGCCGGGTTGTCCTTTTTACAGAAAGAATGAAATGCTCAAGGTTTTGGACCAAAATCAAGGTTTAACAGATGGTATTCATTGTTAAACATTTTAAAGAAAAGAGAAGTACTATTTTGAATTATCTATGGTACTTCATAACTATTGATTCAGTTATAGAAGATATATATTCATATGATTCAAACATTTTGCTCAAATGAAATTGTTATACTTGCTGAGCTAGTTATGCTCGCCCTTGCTTGAACCATATGAATACAACTAAGAATGAACGGACCGAAGGATCCAGTAAGGATAAAGGAAAGGCTAAAGCAGATTAATAGTTGTCTTTGTAATAGCATAGTATGAATTTTGTATTTATTTGATACTATGACGAATAACGTATGTAATGGTTACAAAAAACCTGGGAAGGGAATTATTATTTTGTAATATATAGAAGACATATTCACTCTTTAGAGGTATTTCAATTGAATGCATTTGTGAACAGTAGCGCCGTGTAGCACCATCTGTCGGGTTGAAAGATACCCGGATTTGGGGGCGTCACATTCAAAGTGCGTACTGTAACGCCCTGAAATCCAGTCTATCTTCACACCCAGATTCCGTACGTCATGGTTCCATCTCTTTCCAAACATACATCATTATATGGTTAAATATAACAACATACATTCTCAAATCCCAGGTTCTATTACCTTATAACCTCGTTCATTACAAATAATGATAATTAAATTATTCTTTCCATCTTACAAGAGTGACTTTCATCCGGCACTAAGGATACATAATAGTTCATTATACTATTCTACATTACAAGTCCTGGCGTGCTCTTCACGCTCATTCATAAACTGAATGACACTTCGTCTGGATACCGATCATCTTGATCTTTACGGGATCCATAAGTTCTTCTACTCGTACGCTGAAAATGTTTCTTATTTAAAGCAAGTGTGAGCATTCAATTGCTCAGCAAGTCATAGCAATTGAATAAATAACCTCAAGAATTTAAACATTCTTTTAAGACTTCAATAACCGAACAAAGGTTATGAAGTAGCTTGAATAATAGGAATAATCTTGATTTATAATAACCCAAGATTTTGATAAATGTAAATAAGAAATTTTGCATATAAATTTTTTTATATTTTTTTTATTAAAATAAAGGTGGGAATATGTGCCAGGTAAAGCGTATATGTATATGTGGTCAATAAAAATTTATTTATTACATGAATGACTGCAAATAAATTTTTTGAAAAGAATTGTTGATTGTTATAAGTTATATTCTTATAATAAATTAATTTTTGTAGTAAAGATGTTTTATTATTTATTTTCCATGAAAATATGATTAATGTATTATTTATATAATATATGAAATGCATATTAGAATTATTATAATAATTATGTTGTTATATGAATTTATCCATATTGGTTAAGTAAATTATTTTAACTTAATTAATAATGGTATGTAGGATGTAAAATGTGAATATAGATCAAAACCCTAAATTTTGATCTATGTTATGTAATTTCTTGATTAATACAATTATTGTATAATTGTATTTATAAGGAAAGTATATTTAAGTTATGAATAATAAGAAATTATTTTCTTAAGAAATTTGAATATTAAATATTAGTATTAACTATGTTTGTATTCAAATATATGTAAGTATATTAATTTGATCTATAACTATTGATTTTAAATATAATTATGATTATTGACATAATTATATGAATATATGTTAAGAATTTAATTACTTATTGTATTTACATATTAACATAATAATCGATTATATTGGTATTTAAATGAAAGTGTGTATATTATGTGATTATAGATAATTAATAGGAAACCCTAATTTATAATTTGGGAACCCTAATAATATCATAAAACCCTAATACAATTAATAAACCATAATTTCTAAAATTAGAAAGCCTAATTTTTCTATTTCAAGCCATAATTAGAAAATCCTAGAAACTAAATTTTTCAAAACCTTAGGGTCAAACCCTAAGGGTTAGTCAAGTTCCAAGTTTGCCATTAAAAATGTGAGCAAGAAGACCAAAATGCCATTTTTGAAATTCTTTAATTGGATGGTGTAAATCTTGCTATATAATTGAGTTGGTGGCTAACTCTAGCTCACATGTGCTTCATATTTCAACCAAATCTGAGCTAAGTGACACCTTGCATCATCCAAGTCCATTGAATCAAAATATATAAGGAATTAGAGAGAGAAAAGTCCACATTTTAGTCCCATTTGTTCCCCAACACTCATCCAAGTGTCTCACTCTCTAGACCCACAAAAATTATAAGTATTTCAGTTCCTTATCAAGCTCCTAACACACCAAGAACAGATTAGGAACCCTAGAATCAACATTTAACAAAGTAAGGTATAAACCCTAAAACCAAATCTGATCTTTAATGCTATGTTAGATCTTATGTTTTTGCGTTTATATATATTTCATGTAGTGTTAATCAGTGATCTGGGTTGGTATATAGTGGATCTATAACATCTAGATGCACGAAATTGAAGATTTCAAAAATCTGGAAAAATTTGTAAATGTTGTCTGATAATCGAATGTCAGGCCTCATAGATCTGTGTCTGTTAATATTTTTAGTGTTTTAAAAGTTTGTAGTTGTAATATGTCATGAGAACTTTGTTCTGAAACTTGAATCGGGGTCAGATCTGGTATAGATTGCAAATTATGGGTGGTCAAACCTCGTTGACCGGCCATGACTTAGCAAATTCTGGGTAACCTATAACTTACCCAGAAAGCTCTGACAAGAAGTTTAGGGGCTTTGATCTTTTAGTTGTTTGATGAATTGTTCTTGTTTTTGTATTTAAGTTATAATATGTTATATGTACTACATGCTTATGCCTTTAGATAACTAAAACATCAAACATGATTAAGATAGTGGACGGTCAAACTAGGCAGAATGATCATGAATGGTGTTTTCTGGGTAACCCAGAAAACTTAAGAGACTTATTTCTGACATGGTTTGACCGGATCATATATGGTAGTTGTTAGACTAATTTAATGTGATAGATCTGTTCCTTTACATATGGACTATAATCTGGAACCCTAAGAACACCAAAAAATTACATGGATTGCAAGTTGTGGAAGCCCAAAAGTGGTTACTCGAACTGTTCTTCATTTCTGGGTTACCTAAAAAATGAAGAACAACTCTGACAGCTTGTTCAAAGGCTCATTTCTTCTTGATGTGTTATAATCTGACCCAGAAATTGCTATACACTTGTAGTATTACATCAATACTACAAGATTTGATCATTAGCTTGCCAAGAAACATCAAGATCTGAACATTATTGTTGGTCAAACCTAGCAACTCGATCACTACTTATGAGTGTTCTTGAGGATCAAGAACACCTTAGGCGACACTATCTGTCGCTAAAGGCTATAGCGGCAGTCTTATTAATTTTAATTAAATAAATTTTCAAAAATTATTTAAAAATAGAAAATAATTTCTAAAAATTCCAAAAATAGTTTTAAAATTTATTTTTAGTTATAAAAATTAACTTTTAATAATTTGACATATTTTTCATAAATATTATTATTTATTTGAATAATAATGATATTAAATTTATTTCATAAGTATATTAAATAAATTGATTAAAAATGATTTTAAATGATAATAAGTTATACACTGAAACGTTTCCGAAAGTGATCTGAACCTATATAGTTCGACTTGATAAGGGATTGTTTATGTCCTAATGACTGCTAAATATATGTGACAATGTGATTAGGTTATGTGTTGAATACAAATAGAAGTACTATGTGTTATGATACACTATTCTAATCGAAAGAATGATCTTATTAATGATAGGTCTTTGTGTAAAAGATAAAACAAAGTTGTGTAAGTAGCAGATCAGGCAAGTATCCTACCTGTAACGACCCCAAAATTCATACCATTTAAATCCCGACTTCGGTCGTTAACCATACATTCAACCTCTAAATAATACATCATTATTCGATGTTAAACTTAATAAAATTGCGGAATATTTAAAACTTTTATACATTTCCTTCTTTCTTGCCCTGAATCGCAACCATTACATTACATCTCTTTGATTCAATCTTATGCCATGAATCGTTACAACAAAATAACTATACAAAGTCTTACATCATAACTAAATATCCATGTACATTAGATAGCTCAACTTACATTTAACAACATCTTACGTTCAAAATAGGAAATACATTTCGCATAAAACATAAGTAATCTTCGTGAATATAGATCTCTATAACTCACATAGCACGTATCTTTACCTTAAAATCTTGACCTGCAAAAGTGGTTATTTGCAAGAGTGAGCTCGACAGCCCAGCAAAGTCTAACAGTTTTCATGCATCATATATCACATAATAACATGCTCGACATACATCTCATTAAAGTAACATGGCATACATGCTTTTAATTCACATAACAAGTATAAAGATTGAGTTCCTTACTCAATCATCATTACTTAGCCAAAATAATGCAGTCATATATTGACTTTAACATTTCATGATTTCAACATGCATAACATATCATGCAATTTAAAACAGTTCATCAAGTCCACGTAGAAAATAGGAACCAAAAGACTTGCCTTGATCGTTGTTTACCAATAATAGCTTAACAGCTTACAGTTATCTGCACTTCACGTGCCCTACACAATTATATAATAATAAACATCAACTATTAGTCACATAACAACACATAGCAATTGTAATGTAAACTCTACTCCACATCTCATAATCTTTCCTATTAATAAATACACAATGGTCAATTAGATTGTGTTAACTTTTCGACTTATGACTCACTATATTTCTTCTTAGTCAAACTCGAAGTTCAAGTGCTTAAGTCTTGCTAGGACTACTTATTGATTTTATATTAAACCCATTCCATATCTTATAATATCCATTTCAATGGAATTGAAACACTTTTTAAGTTCATTAACACTTGGCACGGTGTTTCGACGTTCAATCGTCACACGCCCGATTTGCCTCTCTTGTGTATGCTTACTATGCTTCTATAACTTATCTAATACATTATTTATTAATGTTAAGAATCATTATATTTACTAAGATTCATTTTTTATAACTTAGGACATCATCTTTTACGGTCTGGAGCACTACACATGCATATGTGCATGCCCGACACCCTCCGATTGCCTCCGAAAACACAGCAGTCCTAAAGATGACCATTTTGACCCATCCTAATGACCTCAAATTGAAAAACTTAAAGAACGAAAGTTGTAGGTCTACTCGTCCACGTTCCGGATCATCTTGAATCACCTCAATCGGAGTTTGTATGAGGAAGTTATGGCCATTTTACTACAGGAGGTCAAAATTGTCCAAGTTAGAATTCTGTCCCCGCGCTGGGGCGCGACTACTAAGCCAACTAGTGGCGTTGGGGCGCGAGATTGGCGCTGGGGCGCCAATTTCAGTGCTGGGGCGCCAGCTTCTGGCGCTGGGGCACGAATTTTGGCGCCGGGGCGCGATTTTTGGCGCTGGGGCGTGAATTTTGACGCTGGGGCGCCGAAACTCGCAGAACCCAACCACGAAGAACAGAACAACTCAATTTTCTATCTATAACTTCAATTCCAACACTAATTAACATGAATAACTAATGCAAATTACACATAAACTTTCACCAAGCATACAAATATTAAATTAACACAACTTAAACCATAATTTTAGAAAAATTAAATACTAGAATAACATATTTTAAAATCCAAAAACTCCATTTTTGATAATAAATTCTTGTAAGTTTTATTTCATAACATTTACTTAGACTCAATTATATTTGAGTATTATATATTCTTTGACCCGTTCATTATCTTTCTCTAAGGATCATTATCATATATTATATGATCAAACTCTCGGGACATTACATTCACCCTTTCTTCTAAGAATTTCGTCCTCGAAATTTTTATTAATTAATCTTTATTCATTCAATCTATCAGAAAAGATTTTACGTTAATACCTTATTCATTCATTGGATTCTATAACCACTTCTTTTCCACAAAGATCATTCTACAATTATTAAACTTTTCTATAAAAAAATTTCACATTATTCTTTGATAACTCACATCCTTCTCACTTCAAAATCTCTTTTCTCACTTATTCAACATATTCATCATTCAGAGTCGTATTCTACGACTTACTTCTTTCTAAAGAATATCATCCTTACCACATTCACCTTTTAGAATACCAAGAATCTTCCACAATTGCTCAATAATTGTGAAGCGATATGAATAACAGGAATTTAATAGATTCCAAATCATGCTGAGGGTCATAAGGCCACGAACTATGTCCACAGTTGCAAGTAATCTTTCAACTTCAACTTTAACAGTCATAAGACTATAAGGACCCCCGTACTTAGGGTGTTAAGCCCTTCATACGATGTATTGTGCACAAACATTTAAACGCTATGCATATGTCCATAGTTATAAGTAATCTTTCAACTTAAACTTTAACAGTCATAAGACTATAGGGACTCCTCGTACTTAGGGTGATCAGCCCTTCGTACAATGTATTGTGCACAAACATCTCAACGCCTCCGCGTAATCCCCTATAAAAGGGTTGTTCATCTCAGCTTTTCAACATCTGAATCCGCACCAAAACAATTTGGGTTGGCATAACTTCTCAAGAAACTCTTGAATTTCATGAACATCTTTTAATATTTGTCTAGCTGAATCAAATAGCATAGACCTCTACAATAACTCGGACATTAACCGAAATATACATATGCATACATACATATGTATTCTCATATATTAAAGAAATCTCAAAAATCTTTTTACGACGTTATGATACCGCACTGTATTTACAGTCCGTTGAGGATTCCGTCATTTGGTGACTTTATCATACTACATCATACCATAGTGGGCTGACGATCCTTAGATCACATCCAACACTAGGTAATACTGCATTGATGACTCCATCGTTTTTATCATCTTTGCACCAGGTTACATGATGCATTAATGATATAAAATACATTTTGATATATTGCAAATCATTTTTGTCTAGCCGAAGTAATTAGCATAGACATACGAATAATAGTATTTGTTGTTAAAACTCATTGGTTCCATCATTTGATCCAATGTTTTTCAAGAAAATAAAAGTGTAAACATCAGCACGAAGTCAATAAATTTCGAAAGTCTAGCATAGCTAGTAGATTTAGAATACCTATGCTTCCACCATCAACTCCACTTTCTATAATGATCCATTGCTTAATAGTTCTATCTATTCCTATCATCCTCAATACTCCATTCACACTTAATTATGCCCTAGTTCATCAAACTTACCTCACGTTATGAGTTCAGGAACTTGCCACAATCATATGAGTTTAAGAACTTATCCTAGTCAGACCATAGGCGTCCATTCGCTGAGGGGTTCAAAAACATACCATATAACTATGAGTCACGAACCTTCCATAAGTATGAGTTTAAGAACTCGCACTTACCTTATAATATTCTCTAACTATACTCTACCTATCTGTTATACACATGAGAAAAGAATCACCTTCTCAACATGCATATAGCAAATAGCGCGACACAAACATTCCAACGATTATCATTGTGATAAACTGAGTGCAAGCAAAAAACCCTCGCCCATACAAAGTTTGTACAACTCAGCCATCACATGGGTTCTCAATTGAAATCTCACCTAACTCTATCTTTCTTTTAACTTGCTCTTTGCTCGATACGAATTCCTCGTATCACATCATCTATAACTCCTCATGAGTTATCTCGTACTATTTCATAGTACATTATCTTCATAGCATCAAGCTATAATCATTCAAACATTACAGACCATCTTTCTTTTATAACTTAAACAGATCACGTCGTGACCTTATTCTATAATCATCTTTCTTAAAATTCTTTTGTTAACTCGTGATCGTTTTGTTTTACGATCCTCATTCTTTCTCTTTTTCATCATTTACGACATTATTCGTTATCTTGGTTATTGGAGTTAGGAAACTCCCATTTCTTATCTTTATATCTTTTCAAGATTCTTCTTTGAATCTTCTTGTTTATATAACAATTCTTCCTTTAAGAATTTCTAACTTTCTAACTTCATTTACATCGCTCAAAATTTCATTCGAGTTATACACTTGGTACACATCGAGTCTCTAACAGTTTCAATATGGTACGCTGAGTGATTTCCCACAAACAACCAACAAACTAGGTTCCGAGTTGCTAGTTCGTATATACCTCCGCTCCATGAAGGAATCGTTTAGCCCAGATACCATACATCAATTATTAAAGAGTACAATTGTATCACACTTAGACATAACTCTCTATTCATAACTTCTTTATCACTCTTCTTATAGACACTGTCTATTTATTATCACATTACATCCTTATTATTGGAGTTAGGTAACCCCACATTCATATTCCTTATAACTCTGTGAGATTCTTCTTTGAATCCTTTCACGCAAGTTTTAATCCCTTATTGTTCAAAATCTATTTGAGCTTATTCGTTCTTTATCTTCACCTCTCTTCTCTAAGGTTATTGCCTACGGTACTCCTACCTAAGGTTTATAACCTACAGCTTTGATACCAACTGTAACGACCCCAAAATTCATACCATTTAAATCCCGACTTCGGTCGTTAACCATACATTCAACCTCTAAATAATACATCATTATTCGATGCTAAACTTAATAAAATTGCGGAATATTTAAAACTTTTATACATTTCCTTCTTTCTTGCCCTGAATCGCAACCATTACATTACATCTCTTTGATTCAATCTTATGTCATGAATCGTTACAACAAAATAACTATACAAAGTCTTACATCATAACTAAATATCCATATACATTAGATAGCTCAACTTACATTTAACAACATCTTACGTTCAAAATAGGAAATACATTTCGCATAAAACATAAGTAATCTTCGTGAATATAGATCTCTATAACTCACATAGCACGTATCTTTACCTTAAAATCTTGACCTGCAAAAGTGGTTATTTGCAAGAGTGAGCTCGACAGCCCAGCAAAGTCTAACAGTTTTCATGCATCATATATCACATAATAACATGCTCGACATTCATCTCATTAAAGTAACATGGCATGCATGCTTTTAATTCACATAACAAGTATAAAGATTGAGTTCCTTACTCAATCATCATTACTTAGCCAAAATAATGCAGTCATATATTGACTTTAACATTTCATGATTTCAACATGCATAACATATCATGCAATTTAAAACAGTTCATCAAGTCCACGTAGAAAATAGGAACCGAAAGACTTGCCTTGATCGTTGTTTACCAATAATAGCTTAACAGCTTACAGTTATCTGCACTTCACGTGCCCTACACAATTATATAATCATACACATCAACTATTAGTCACATAACAACACATAGCAATTGTAATGTAAACTCTACTCCACATCTCATAATCTTTCCTATTAATAAATACACAATGGTCAATTAGATTGTGTTAACTTTTCGACTTATGACTCACTATATTTCTTCTTAGTCAAACTCGAAGTTCAAGTGCTTAAGTCTTGCTAGGACTACTTATTGGTTTTATATTAAACCCATTCCATATCTTATAATATCCATTTCAATGGAATTGAAACACTTTTTAAGTTCATTAACACTTGGCACGGCGTTTCGACGTTCAATCGTCACACGCCCGATTTGCCTCTCTTGTGTATACTTACAATGCTTCTATAACTTATCTAATACATTATTTATTAATGTTAAGCATCATTATATTTACTAATATTCATGTTTTATAACTTAGGACATCATCTTTTACGGTCTGGAGCACTACACATGCATATGTGCATGCCCGACACCCTCCGATTGCCTCCGAAAACACAACAGTCCTAAAGATGACCATTTTGACCCATCCTAATGACCTCAAATTGAAAAATGTAAAGATCGAAAGTTGTAGGTTTACTCGTCCTCGTTCCGGATCATCTTGAATCACCTCAATCGGAGTTCGTATGAGGAAGTTATGGCCATTTTACTACAGGAGGTCAAAACTGTCCAAGTCAGACTTCTGTCCCCGCGCTGGGGCGCGAGTACTAAGCCAACTAGTGGCGCTGGGGCGCGAGATTGGCGCTGGGGCGCCAATTTCAGCGCTGGGGCGCCAGCTTCTGGCGCTGGGGCGCGAATTTTGACGCCGGGGCGCGATTTTTGGCGCTGGGGCGTGAATTTTGACGCTGGGGCGCCGAAACTCGCAGAACCCAACCACGAAGAACAGAACAACTCAATTTTCTGTCTATAACTTCAATTCCAACACTAATTAACATGAATAACTAATGCAAATTACACATAAACTTTCACCAAGCATACAAATATTAAATTAACACAACTTAAACCATAATTTTAGAAAAATTAAATACTAGAATAACATATTTTAAAACCCAAAAACTCCATTTTTGATAATAAATTCTTATAAGTTTTATTTCATAACATTTACTTAGACTCAATTATATTTGAGTATTATATATTCTTTGACCCGTTCATTATCTTTCTCTAAGGATCATTATCATATATTATAAGATCAAACTCTCGGGACATTACACTACCTTTGTATTTACATTATGCAATGGACATGTGTAAGCTAGTATCTGAACTATTCTTTTTCATTGTTAAAGTATTTTAACCTTTGTATATACTTATGCAATGATTCTGGTAAGTAAGTTATTAAATTATAATCTATTGTACAAGTTCTTTAACTCTACTATTGTGGATCAAGATATATATTCTGTTCGTTAATTTCTAAATTTGGTTATGCAAGTGTCCTCACTTGGATAATTGTTGTACTGGTTGATACATACTTATCCAATTACGTTATGTATATGTGACGCCCCCAAAATAGGTATACATCACCCATTCTGAGTCGCCAAATACATGGTATAAAATTCAAATACAACTTAACTATACAACTGTCGTGTAAAATATGACAAAACATAAGCTGAGAATTTTAATACGAATATTATCTTTTAGACAGTATTCAAACTCAAATGGAGTCCTCATTACATTTATTATCAAACTATTTCACTGAATAGTGATGACTACTATTGCAAACATCTGGACCGTCACTCCGTTCCCCGACTAGTCCCAACTATATTCTCATTTCCTGAAGAGAACAATGAAAACAAAGGGTTAGCCTTCAACAGTGTTAAACTGATAAAATATAATAAACATCAAGTTTAACTGCAGCGGAATAAACAATCCATTAGAGGAGTCAAGTAGAGCATGATATCTACTATCTTCTATGATTTAAAAAGTTTAACATCAATTTTATCGCTGAGACTCAGCTTAATAAATGAACCACATCATCGAATCATCCCTGCACTACAAGCCAAGGATATTCATTAGTATCACAACCACGAATTATCCATGCACTACGAGCCAAGGATATTCGTGCTTTCACAAATGATCATGATCATGCCAACAACTGTCCATCAATGCACTACGGGCCAATGAGGACTTTTACCACATCCTTTGTAACATTACGGTCATTATTATACTGAATAATATCATACCAATCAACAGTCCATCTATGCACGTAAGCCAAAGATGACTTTCATCACAATATAAGTATGAGGATGATGACAATGATATAAGAATTCAATTAAAAGAAAGCAAAGGATAAATTTTTAAAGATTTATAATTTAATTTATCCATAATTCAATACTGTCCAAATTGTCAACATGATACTACTTTGTGGAGTAAAATTCAAGAATAATATTGTATCAAAAATGATTCGAACCGAAAAGAAATCAGTTTTTGTTATGAATAGTACCCCGGGTGAAGAGTAATCGAGTGAATAGTACCCCATGAATAGAAATTCAGGAATAGTACTCTGTGAATAGTACTCCGACATAAAAAGGTTAAAACTTTTCAAGAATGCTTAGAATAATATTTCGATGAAAAAGATGCTGGATGAAACGCAAATATCAAGGATATTCTACTAATTTCATGGAGTATAGAAGCAAAAACTTAACAAAATGAGTATAGAATTCGAAATCTGAAACAAAATAATATTACTTACATATTACAGAGTATGGAAAAAAAATATTATTTCATACGAATACTGAACAAAAATAATATCTATTACTTTAAAAAGAGAGTACTTCTGACTGGTAGGACGGGGATATTCTTGAAGAAGACTTGAACTATTTACTACGTTCAAAACTTTCTTAAACTCTAAAGAAATACGCTCAAGATTATAGAAGAAGAATTCTCAGATTCTGGTGTGATTTTCAATTCTAACTAAACATCCTATTTATAGGAGAATGGAATGATACTATTTGAATATCACGGATGCACATTACTAAAAAATTTCACGGATGCCCGAAAATCAAATTTCATATAATCTTACCATGCAAACACTATGCAGACACTATACAAACACTATGCATAATAAAATATAATATATTCTATTTTTCATAAAAAAAAACTTATATATATATATATATATATATATATATATACATATATATATTCCCACATGCACACCATCTCATATAATATATACATATACTACCCACTTTCATTATTATATATATATATATATATATATATATATATATATATATATATATATATATATATATATATATATATATATATATATATATATATACTCCCTCCCGACACCTTAATCTCACCCCACCAAAATCATATATATATATATATACACACACACACACACATGTCACCTTCATATATGTGTATATATATATATATATATATATATATATATATATATATATATATATATATATATATGAGTAATACAACAAAATTGAGATAACTTCTACCGACAGTTTTAAAAAAATGGGTAAGTGGGGGTCCAAATACTAAGCAAAATTTACAACAAATATTTCATAAATATCCCCACAACATTTATCATTATTATTATAATTCGCAATATTTAACAACCAGATTGTTCTCAGGAAAGAGGGGGCTTTCCGATAAGGATTTCTCCCTATTGGCGCGCAATTAGGTGACCAAACCTCTCCTCGACAGAACTTTCTAGACATCTTCAATATTGCAAATAATAATATGAATGACTTTGTCATCTCAATTATTGATTTAATAATATATAAAATATTGACAATAATAGAATCAAATAACGTGAGATACTATGCAGCAATTACTGTAGCAATAATTGAATAAAACTGAGTGACTTCTCACGTAAGCATCAATAATCAATACCGTATTCTACTATGCAACCACGCGTATTACTGTACTTTTCATCACCGGGTATTTCAACAGTTAACGGTAAAACTTTCGCTATTATTTTTATAAAAAGATATTTCTGTCGTTTTCTCATTTCGACAATAATTCTGTTGTGGGGTCCACCAATGATTGTGCCGTCGTACGAATATTCCCCGACCAATCGAATATTTTATAACAACTTGCTTACTTTACAAAATTTATAAATATTACCCACAACTTTAATATTATAACAAATCCACACCATAATTATTCAAAAATGATATTTATAGAAAAAAAATTCATCTTTATTCATAAAAGTTGGGGTCTTACAACCTCCTCTTCTTATGAAATTTCACCCACGAAATTAGGGTACGTACCTGGTATGTCAAAGAGGTGAGGATACCTTGATTTCATTTCAGATTCTAACTCCCAGGTCATTTCCTCAACATCGTGGTTTCTCCAAAAAACCTTGACTTGAGGTATAACATTCGAACGTAGAATATGCTCCTTCTTATCCAAGAATTTAACAGGCACCTCTTCATACGTTAAATCTTACGCTATCTCGTCAGGTTCTAACTTAATAATATGGTTAGGGTCTACCACATATTTTCGTAACGTGGATATGTGAAAAACGTTATGAACACGAGACATATTTGGCGGTAAGGCGAGTCTATAAGCCATAGTTCCTACTCGATCGAGGATTTTGAATGGGCCAATGAATCGAGGGTTGAGCTTTCCTCTCTTTCCAAATATTGTAACTCTTTTCCATGGAGCAACACGTAACAACACATGATCCCCAACATTGAATTCCACGACCTTTTGATGAAGATCAGCATAACTCTTTTGTTGATCTTGTGAGGTTTTTATACGTTGTCGGATCATTTGAATCTTCTCCGTAGTCATACGTACCAATTCTGATCCTAACAATATTGCTTCACCCACGTCATCCCAGCATATTGGAGAACGACACTTGCGTCCATACAACACCTCGAATGGTGCCATGCCAATACTTGCTTGATAACTGTTGTTGTAGAAGAATTTTACCAATGGCAATAACTTGTCCTAACTTCCGTTGAAGTCAAGGACACATAGTCTTAATAGATCCTCCAGAGTTTGAATAGTTCTCTTCGACTGCCCATCCGTCTGAGGATGATATGCCGAACTGAATCGCAAATCCGTGCCCATAGCTTTCTACAAACTGACCCAAAACCGTGAAGTGAATGTTGGGTCTCGATCAGAAACAACGGATACTAGCATACCATGCAGTCTTACAATCTCATTTATGTAGATATGAGAAAGACGTTCAAGTATATAAGTTTCTCGTATAGGTAAGAAATGAGCAGGCATGGTCAATTAATCGATAATGACTCAAATCGCATCTATGCCTTGAGAAACCTTGGGAAGACCAGTAATAAAATCCATGGTAATGTGCTCCCACTTCCATTCTGGAGTTTCAAGTGGTTGCAGTGGACCTTTTGGCACTTGATGCTCCGCCTTGACTCGTTGACATGTTAAACACCTTGAGATAAACTATGCGATCTCTATTTTCATATTGCTCCACCAAAATGTATGTCGAAGATCACGATACATTTTGGTACTCCCAAGATGGATTGTAAACGATGTGTTATGCGCCTCCATCATAATTTTATACTTTAAATCAGGGTCGTTAGGAACAAAAAGTCTAGAGTTGACTCATAGTATTCCTTCTTTATCGATTCTTACTTCTGAAATAGTACATTCTTGCACTTTCTTCCTCATACATATCAACTCCAGGTCTTTAGCTTGAGTAACTTTAACTTTATCGATTAAAGTCGGTTACACTCGTATATTTATCATCATCACGTGGGTCCCTAAAGTCTTTAACTCTATCTCCATCCTTTGCAAGTCATACAAAATGGGCTTCTGTGTTGACAATATCGCACTCGTACAAACATATGATCTTCTACTCAACGCGTCAGCTACTACGTTCGCTTTTCCAGGATAGTATTGAATGGTATGATCATAATCTTTCAACAGCTCGAGCCAACGTCGTTGTCGCATGTTGAGTTCCTTTTGGGTGATGAAATATTTGAGGCTTTTATGATCGGTATAGATCTCCACCTTCTCCCCATACAGGTAATGCCTCCAAATCTTTAGTGCAAAAATGACTACTGCCAACTCTAGATCATGAGTAGAATAATTCTTCTCACATTCTTTGAGTTGTCATGAGGCATAGGCTATGACTTTCCCATGTTGTATGAGAACACATCCTAACCTTCAGCTTGAAGCATCACTGTAGATGACAAATCCCTCTGAACCAGATGGTATTGTCAGAACAGGTGTTGAAATGAGTCTCTTATTGAGTTCTTGAAAATTCTTCTCACATTCCTCGCTCTAATCGAATTTTATATCTTTTCGAGTCAGCTGAGTTAATGGAGTAGCAATTCAAGAAAATTCTTCCATGAATCTCTGATAATAACCAGCTAAGCCGAGAAAACTATGTACTTCGGTCACTGACTTAGGTTGCTCCCAGCTTTGAATTGCTTCAATCTTCACTGGGTCAACAGATATTCTATGATTTGATATCACATGCCCAAGGAATGCTACTTCCTCAAGCCAGAACTCGCATTTCTTCAACTTGGCATATAACTTGTTCTCGCGAAGCTTTTGGAGTATCAACCTCAAGTGTTACTCATGATCTTCACGGATTTTGGAGTAAATGAGGATGTCATCAATAAAAGAGACCACAAAGTGATCCAAATATTTCTTGAATACTCGGTTCATCATATCTATGAAGGTAACAGGAGCATTAGCCAATCCAAAGGACATGACTAGGAATTCATAATGCCCGTACTGAGTTCTGAAAGCAGTCTTTTGAATATCATCAGTTTTAATCTTTAATTGATCATATCTAGATCAAAGATCGATCTTTGAAAAGAATTTGGCGCCTTGCAACTGGTCAAACATGTTATCAATGCGTGACAACGGGTACCTATTTTTGATGGTGACATGATTCAACTCCTGATAGTCAATACAAAGTCGCATACTTCCATCTTTCTTCTTCACGAATAGAACAAGAGCACCCCAAGGAGACGTACTAGGTCGAATGAAATCGATGTCTAACAATTCATGTAGTTGGGTTTTTATCTCCTGAAGTTTAATAGGAGCCATTCGATATTGGGCTTTGGAAATGGGTTTTGTACCGGGTTCAAGGTCGATACAAAATTTAATTTCACGCTCTAGGGGTAGGCCAGGAAGTTCTTCAAGGAATACGTTAGGAAATTTATTAACAATAGAAATATCATTCGAATCTGATGTATTTTTGTTTAAATCTGTGACATGGGCTAAGGAATCTTGACATCCATTTTTTAATAAACGAATAGCTTTATGGCTTGATATGACAGTGATTGACTTTAGTGGTTTGGTTGCTTGAATTCACATAATAGGTTGGTTAAGAATATGAAAGCTAACAACCTTACGAAAATAATTAATTTTTCTATGATGAGTAGTTAACCAATCAATCCCTAAAATCACATCAAATGCAAGTATTTTTAAGGAAATAAGATCGACAGGTAATGTGAGGGTACCAATTTGAACAAAACAAGACTTATAAACAGTGGATGTAATGAAGGTTTCTCCCAATAGAGTTTTAACAGATAAGTCAAAGTCTAATTTCTCCGGAGTTAAATTTAAACGTTGAGCGCAAGTAGGAGAAATAATAGAATGGGTAGAATCGGTATCAAATAAGGTATATACTTCGCTAGAGTTTATGATTAGCTTACCCGTGATGACCTCGTTCGGGATCCTCGCTTTCTGGGAGGTCATGACAAATGCTCTCCCTTGAACTACTGGTTTTGACTTGTCTGGGGCGGCATTTGGTGTCACCATCCCAGCTGGACTCAACTTTACTATACGACAAAATTGAGCTAGGTGACCTTCTCTTCCGTAATTATAACATGTTTTGGACTGCTGCATACAGTTTAGACTGATGCGTCCCTCCCTCCGCATTTGTAGCATGCGATCGTTGATCGTTCTCCTTCTTTAACAATAGGTGCTGGGGCTGACGTCTTTCCATCATTATTGAATTTCCTCTTCTTGAGATTTCCACTTTTATTATCTTGGCCATGATTTCCACCGAAGTGGTTACCATTTCTGGCATGTTGACTTCCTTCACGTTTGTTGTCACCGCTTCAATGACTGCTACCACTGGTAGTATCGCTTTGCCGGCTTCTATCTCTTGTTTGGGTTGACTCATTATCACGCTCCAATAACTGAACCCTATTTACAACATCTGAATATAAACACAGTTTGTGAGAAATTAGGTATTGATGTATCTCAGGTTTCAAACCTCTTAGAAACATCCACATCATTCTCTCCTCATTATCAATCAAGTGGGATGCAAACTGGGACAACTCGACAAACTTAGCTTCGTACTGCGACACGGTCATATTATTTTACTCCAGCTTGATAAACTATACCTCCTTCATGTGACGAATACTTTCAGGAAAGTACTTGTCGTTGAACACTTCTTGGAACTTCTCCCAAGACATCTTTAGTACGGCAAGCTGGGTACGCTTTACAGATTTCCACCAGTGAGCTGCCTCTCCTCTCAACATGAAGGTGGAAAATGGAACCTTTTGCTCCTCGGAGCATCCCAAGACATCAAATATCATGGTGATCTGCTTTATCCATGTCTCCGCCTTAAGTGGCTTTGGCTCTCCCAACACTAGTACAAAGTAGTAAATAGACAACACTTAAACCACAACGTTTTTATAAAAAATGTTGTGGTATTTTTTTTCACAATGTTTTGTAACAAAACGTTGTAGATATATATGAAAAAACGTTATCTATTTAAAAGGGCATTTTTTGGTTTTAACTAGATAACATTTTTTTAAAAAACGTTATCTATGTAAAAAACACGGAGCAAAAAAATATGCTCAAGTGAAAACTTAAAATGAAAAGAGATACTCTCTCTCTGTGCTCATAGGCTAGGTTTTCATAGTAAGTTCTTATCTCTTTGGATTTGTTCTTCATCGTAAGTATGTCAAGTGACTGATCTCGGTAGCCGACCGCCAAGACACCACCCTCTAGACCCAAGCCCCTCTCGCCGGCGTCCAGCCCACTGCGGAGTCACTCTTCCACGTTACCATCGACGTCTCTAACTTTCCCGACCTCGTCACCTCCTACACGAGGTGCGGTGAGTACCACCAGCTCCGACTTCTAGGCGTTGAAAAGCCACCATTTTTCGTCATCGCGTCGCCACCGTCTCTCGCCTCCTCGAAGGGCATGTTCAATTTTTTTGGTGAAGAGCATGGCTGGCTCCACCGCGGAGCTGCTTTGTGGACTTGGTGGAGGTGATGTGGTTGAATTGACTCCAACTTTGAAATTAATCAAATCTCGCTGCTCGAGGATTATCAGTCGGTTCTTATATTTGCTATCGGATCTAGAATTAGGTCAGCTCTTTGTTAATCAAATCATTTCTTTCCATTGTTAATTTCTCTAGTCAAATCAATTGTTTTAATAATTTTCTGGTTGAAGTTTTTATTTTATTATATTATTCTTTGTTGAGTCAAAGATGAGAGCTTTGATTCTTTCAGCATCTTAAGTTTTAATCTTGTGATGCTGCATAATCATCATAACCATTTTGTTAACTTAGTAAATATTTTTGCTAATAGCAGTTCATTTCTTTTTCCTGCAGGGGTATTCATTGTTGCGAAATCCTCACCACAACATGGGACTTGCCTTCACGGACAAAGAGATGGATGCTCATTACCTACAGGGTCTTCTCCCCCCCGTTGTTGTCAATCAAGAGCTTCAGGTAATCAATAATGTATTTTGAAGCAATGGGGCATAGAGAGCCTTCATTCCTTATCAATTTCTCCTTTATGTATCGAAGTTGGGTAAAACATTTATAAATCATCCTGTATCCACAACCAAGTCAAGAAACTGATGCACTGTATACACAATTATCAAGTGCCTTTGCAGAGATATATGGCAATGATGGATCTTTAGGTAATTTATCTAGCAATTGTTTTTTCTTTGTGAGCTCCTTGAATTTGAAATTATTGAGAGCCCAGTGCAACCATTTCCTATTAGTTATTGTGGCTTCTTCTTATAGCCCACGACACCTTATGTTTATATGTGTGACTTAATGTTCGTGGGCCATATAGATCGCTAAACTATGCCTCTATGAGCTTTGTCTCGAGTCTTTATTCCTCCTCTTTGCTGTCCGTTTTTGTTGAAAATTCAATGTACTTTCTGTTTGATATTTACCTGGTTATACGAAACGAATGAAAGGCTGTTCCATAAACTTCTTATTGACAATGTTGAGGAGCTACTCCCAGTTGTCTACACTCCAACTGTTGGCGAGGCATGCCAAAAATATGGGAGCATCTTGAGGTGTCCTCAGGGTCTTTTTATCAGTTTGAAGGAAAAGTATGCTTCTTTGCACTACATATTACTTCCCAAATGTGTGGTTGCAATACTTTGTCATTACCTGGTTACGAATGAATGCTGATAGTCTTTTTGCAGGGGGGAAATTCTTGACGTGCTGAAGAATTAGCCTGAGAAGAAAATTTAAGTCATTTTTGTCACTGATGGGGAGCGAATTCTGGAGCTTGGGGACCTTGACTGCCAGGTATCCATATACGCATTGATTAGCATAATTGTGAATGATTTTTATTTTTAAGTTTCAAAGTAATATGTTTATAAGTTGAAAGCTTGGATTAGTATTTATACTGGCCTGTTTGGTATATATCTCTCTCAACCTCTTTGTGTGCATCTCTCTGTGTGTGTGTGAGAGAGTTGATATTTACAATATATGTATTTTATTAGGATATGGGGATACCTGTAGGAAAGCTATCTTTGTATACAACACTTGGCGGAATTCGTCCTTCTGCTGTAAGTACTTGTGAAGCCATTTATAATATTTCCTCAAATGCCTCACCGTCATTACTATGAATTTTTAATATTTTAATTTTTACAAGTTATTATTATATTTCTTTCATTAGTAATCTTTGTCCTGACCACCCTGAAACTCAGATTTTTCCCAAAAATTAACTTGTGGAGAACTTTGAGGTAGCTAGTAGTTTTTAGAGAAATCATGCGATCATAGTCTTATGGATTTTATAGGAAAAAAAATAAAGTTATTAGGAAAACACACATTTTTGTCAGCCATGATGTTGCTTCCTCTTTTTTTCTCCTTTCTGTTGTTATATGTACTTAAATTAACTTTACGAGATCTGTTGATCATCTTCAGTGCTTGCCTATAACCATTGATGTGGGGGCAAACAATCAGGAGTTGTTAAACGATGAGTTCTACATTGGGCTAAAGCAAAGGAGGGCAACTGACCATGTTATTATTTTTCTGGCATGTTTAGTTTTCACCAATTGATTTTCTACAATATTGAACTGGATTTATTTCTTTTCTACAGGAATATGCCGAACTTCTACATGAATTTATGTCTGCGGTCAAGCAGAACTATGGGGAGAAAGTCCTCATTCAGGTTAGTTACTTTTCTCCAAGTGCTTTTTCGTATTTAAGGTTTAGATTTGTATTCTTATAATAATTAACACTTCTATCCATATTACATGGTTTGAAGACTTTGCGAACCACAATGCCTTTGATCTTTGTGCAAAGTATGGTGCTACCCACCTTGGTTTCAATGATGACATACAGGTAACAGAAGGGTTTCTTCCTCTCTCTATCTTCAACACTCCCCTTCTTTTTTTGGTGTAACCTTTATTTAAAATTTTCTAATATACTTTGCTTTTCAAGGGACAGCGTCTGTGGTACTTGCAGGGATTATGGCAGCACTTAAGTTAGTTGGTGGAAACTTAGCTTACCCAAAATTTCTATTCCATAGAACAGGCGAGGTGTGACCTTATTACTTTGTGGAAAGTCTGCATACGTTGTTTTTGTATATGTGCTAAAAATGACAAGTTCTGTAAAATTGTAAATAAAATATAATAAGAAGTGAATAAGTGAGGCATGCACATATAATTGTTTGATGCTTACTAAAATTCCTCCTGCTTCAAGTCTTCTATTTTCTGTAGAACCTTTTGTATCTTCGAGCTGATGCATGTTGGTCGGAATACCGATCACTAAACACGCGCAAGTATACGCGGTCTAACAAGTAATACAGTGATAAGAAGTGTGTCGTACCAACGAGGAACTATGACTAATATTTACCAAGTACCGATTGTTTATTGCTAAAGTCTTATTCGAACAGCAGTAAATAGAAGGGTGATTAATCTAATTATGCTAATTAACAAAGCAAGTAAATGGATAACGAGTGGAATTCTAAGGAATTACAAGCTAAGGTCATAACTTCACCCCCACACAGGCATTCTGTCGAACACCTGGCGTGTTATGTTTCATCAAACTAGCTACCCTTTCTCTCTTTGGTCTTAATGGTCACGATAATTTGTCGACCGAGAACGCACAGGTGCTAATGCACCTCTGTCGAGGTATGCACAAACATATCCTCTCCAGATCCACCCTAAAGGGAATAGAACAGAAAAGAACGTCCAATCTAGATGCAATCCTATATATGTCTATGCGAATCAATCATAACAAGGATTTAAGCATAAATTCTCATTGAGATCGCATGTGGCGCACAAAGATATGTCTATTCTATGCACAACTTATGCAGTCGAAACCCAATCACATGCCAATATATTTAGATGTAAATCTATAATTCTTCTGTCGATATCATGCAGATTACCAAAATCATCACTAATGTCTTAGCGAGAATCATAAAACACAAATATATTAAACCAAATCTTATGGTGCCAACCAAAGAGATAAAGACAGTCAATTCAAATAACAAAGGGATCCATTACAACCTTAGAGCCAATATTCAGTTCATAGTCAGTAAACCAAATACAAGTAGCAAATAAGACAACATTTATAGAATACAAAATTAGAGAGGATAAAGGGATAGAAGAAACTCTGTCAAAGGCCCTTCAATCTCCATGCAATCCGCTCCTTTCAAGCTTTCCAATCCGTGTCGCTCGTTGCTCTTGTGCTCCAAAGAAAGCCAAACTTCTCCCTAATCTACCTAATCTATATTTACAGACATAATAAAGTAAGAGAAATTACAAAAGAAAAATCCTAAGCTAAGCTATCCAATACTAAACTACGGTCTCATATGATAGGTTATAAGAGATGCAGAGCTCTCTCCGTCCTCCTCGCTCGATGCAGGCGGCTGCTGGGGCGGTCATTGGCGCTGGGGCGCCGGATTCAACGCTGGGGCGCGAGCCTGGCACCGGCCTTGGCACTGGGGTGCCACACGTAGCTCAAGCGAGGCGCCAAAAGTCAGTAGCTTTGCCTAGCATTGGCGCTGGGGCGCGAGCAGGGGCGCCGGATGTGGCGCTGGGGCGCGACTTCCAAGTGTAACATTGGCGTTGCGGCGCCAGTACAGGAAAAATGGCCAATATGCTCTGTAAGCTAGAAAACAACTCTGCATTGCATCAATTAAGCGTAATAACACTACAATCATATAAAACTATATAAAATCTACGAGAACATGCAACTATTTAAGTCATAAAATATCCTATTCGCAGGTATAAATCCCGCTCATCAAATACCCCCAAACTTAAGTCTTTGCTTGTCCTTGAGCAAACTAACTAACACAGCACTAATAATAAAACATACGCGAAAGAAAACAAAAACAGTATAGTAGCATCATGGCTTCAAAGCTTAATCACAGCCACTCCCAGAGAATAGAGCAAACACAGATATGAGTAAGAGTTCATTCAATTTCAAGCATAAGACTGTATTCGATCCATTCTATGTGTGTGTGTCTAGACCAACCGTCCTAACTAATCATGGCTCAAAAAAATTTTTCACAGTCGATTGCTAATACTAATAAGCATACTCCGCAACTTAAGCATTCCGCAAGCATTAAGAATAAGACGCAAATGCAGGAAAAGTTCAAAAGAAACTAGCATAACGACATCAAAATCTGACTCGGACATTCCTTAATTACCTTAGGCTATTCAGAACCACCCATGAATGAGCTTTTGATCAGTGACTCCTAAGCCAGACGACTTTAGGGCACTAGGTGTAGAACACCCCTGTGAATCTAATAACTCGAGCAGTAAAGGCCACGTAATCAATATAAGCCACTGAGATTTTACAACAAAAACGAAGAATATTTAGCGAGTGCATTTTATGCTCCATCTCGATATCGGTCCTGCGTTTATGGGCGAGTGCGTTTTATGCTCCATCTCGACCCACCGCAAAACTTTCGATATAAACTCTTCTTTTCTCTTTTTATTCTCATTTCATAATTTGTTTTATGTCAACATGCTAGAATCCAAGATCCAAAACTGTATAAACGTCTAAGTCTTTTATTACCTTATAAAAATGAAAGTTTATAAGAGTGAACAAACTCTCAAAGCAATAAACACACGAACTAAATTTGAAAAATAACTAGTTAAATATAGTTGGTCGGTGCGTGCTAAGAAGGACGGATCAATAACAGTCTAAACTTATCAATTGAACAACCCCTAGCTTATACATGCTTGACACGACTCTAAGAGATAGGCATAGATACTTGACACTTGTCATCAGCCACAATCAAAAATTACTGAAAACTATAACACCCTTGCTAAATAGCAGCTCAAAATAGGGTAAAAAGGTCATTCAAATGGCACAAGCATCTAATCAGTAAAAGCCCCAAAAAGATGGCTATACACCACAAATATGCTGATAATAATCAAAGCATTTAAAATAAAAACTAGAAACAGTTCATGGCATAATAATTAAAGCATAATCCCGCAGTTCAAAATGACTGCACCACAATACTGATGATAAAAACATAATAAGGTACTAAAGTATGCAATCTAGTCATGGCAGTACAGAAATAGATAGATAATAGCTAAAAGCACCCCCAAACTTGAGGTGAGCAATGCCCTCATTGCTAAACATAAAGCAAACGATACAAGAGGGCTTCCCTAAAGTGGCTCACTCAGCAGCGGTCTCGTCCTCGTCAGCCTCGGCGGGCGGTGATGGGGGAGGGTAGGGTGGGAAGACATGAGGCTCCGGGAACCATGCCTCATTGCTAATAAATTTTGTGATGTCCCATGGCGTTGGTGGTGCCGCGGACGATGATCCTCCCATGCTAAGGCGTTGCCTCTTTTGTGCCATTTTTTGAAATTTTTCTATATGTTTTCTGCACTTGCCAAGACAAGAACAAAAACTACACTACAAAGCAAATAAGCATTATTCCAAATAATATAATAACTAACTACAAAGTGAACTAGACATATGTAAAGAAAATAGATAAAATTTATACCAAGATGGGGGTGCCTCCCCACCAAGCGCTTGTTTTAAAGTCGCCAGCTTGACTATACCGACGCCATTCAATCCGGCTTATAAGCGAAAATAACCTTCTCATGCCGCCTATTCGTCAGCTCCTTTGGATTTTTGGCAGACATGGATGATGGATCATCCTTGTTTTCTTCATCCTTCGGCACAAAGAATCTTTCACCACTGGAATTATCCACTAATTCCCCTTGTTCATTAAATTGAAAGCGTTCTTTGTGCTCTATTGGGCCTCTCGGGTTTCCACAGTCGTGAGCGTGGGTTCTGGTTGTTGATCAATCTTGACAATGTACCCACTGGTGATCCCCTCTTCTGCTAGCTCAGCCTCCGCAGGTTGGTCAAGTTGCACTATTGTCTTCCTCAACAACTGTGTGAGACTCACTAAATTTTCCTTGTGTATCCACCATGCAATGCTCTACTTCTTCATCGTCAAGATCAATTACGACCGAGAGATTGCCTTGCGATGGATTTGTGATGACATTGACGAGTTGCCCCAATTGATTCTCAAGGCTTTGCAATGCGGCTTCTTGGCTTGCCATCCGAACCTCATTTGTCTGAATAAAGTCGGTGAGAAGCACCTCAAGCCGGTTCTCTTCTTCTCGTGTTGAGGTCTCATAAAAGCTCTCATTAGGTTGAGACGTCAACTCATAATGCGGCGGAGACTGATAGCCAAACTAAGAGGCATGATTCGGATCATAATATTGCTCTTGATTGAAGTCCCATGAGTTTGGATAACCCTGGTAGTTTGGATGGTAGGAAATCGGTTCAAAGTCAGCTTGATCCTGACAGTAGGCATTCTGAGTGGACTGACACTCGAGATTGTCAGAAAACCTCAAGGCATTAGCAATTTGAAGTTGTAATCTCTCAAGTCCTTCTTCCGAGCTTGGTTATGTTGTCCCCTCATAAGGCCATTGATAACATTGATGGTCCATGATCTGTAAACTTAAAAACAAAAAGAAAGGAAGATCAAGCAAATAAAAGAAGTAAATATATACACGTCCAAAGTAAGACTAAATTGATTTAAATCAATATTGGACAATATTAGAATAATAGTTCCCCGGCAACGGTGCCAAAAACTTGTTGGTCGGAATACCGATCACTAAGCACGCGCAAGTATACGCGGTCTAACAAGTAATACAGTGATAAGAAGTGTGTCATACCCACGGGGAACTATAACTAATATTTACCAAGTACCGATTGTTTATCGCTAAAGTCTTATTCGAACAGCAGTAAATAGAAGGGTGATTAATCTAATTATGCTAATTAACAAAACAATTAAATGGATAACGAATGGAATTCTAAGGAATTACAAGCTAAGGTCACAACTTCACCCCCACACATGCATTCTGTCGAACACCTGGCGTGTTATGTTTCATCAAACTAGCTACCCCTTCTCTCTTTGGTCTTAATGGTCACGATAATTTGTCAACTGAGAACGCACAAGTGCTAATGCACCTCTGTCGAGGTATGCACAAACATATCCTCTCCAGATCCACCCTAAAGGGAATAGAACAGAAAAGAACGTCCAAGCTAGATGCAATCCTATATATGTCTATGCGAATCAATCATAACAAGGATTTAAGCATAAGTTCTCATTGAGGTCGCACGTGGCGCACAGAGATAAGTCTATTCTACGAACAACTTATGCAGTTGAAACCCACAATCACATGCCAAAATATTTAGGTGTAAATCTACAATTCTTCTGACGATATCATGCAGATTACCAAAATCATAACTAATATCTTAGCGAGAATCATAAAACACAAATATATTAAACCAAATCATATGGTGCCAACCAAAGAGATAAAGACAGTCAATTCAAATAACAAAGGGATCCATTATAACATTAGAGCCAATATTCAGTTCATAGTCAATAAACCAAATACAAGTAGCAAATAAGATAACATTTATAGAATACAAAATTAGAGAGGATAAAGAGATAGAAGAAACTCTGTCAAAGGCCCTTCAATCTCCACACAATTCGCTCGTTTCAAGCTTTCCAATCCGTGTCGCTCATTGCTCTTGTGCTCCAAAGAAAGCCAAACTTCTCCCTAATCTACCTAATATATATTTGCAGACATAAGAAAGAAAGAGGAATTATAGAAGAAAAATCCTAAGCTAAGCTATCCTATACTAAACTACGCTCTCATATGATAGGTTATAAGAGATGCAGAACTCTCTCCGTCCTCCTCGCTCGATGCAGGTGGCTGCTCATAGCTTATATATATGTCTCCTCCCTTTTCTAGGTCAAACACAAGCCCTCTTTGCCTGGACACAGAGCTCGCGCTGCAGTGCGAGCAAAAGCTCTCTAGATGGCGCTGCAACGCCACATTAGTATGAAAGACACGGAGCTCACACTGCAGCGTGAGCCAAAGAAGGGTCAGTGTTGCTGGGGCGCGATTATTGGCGCTGGGGCACCGGATTCGATGCTGGGGCGCGAGTCTGGCGCCGGCCTTGGCACTGGGGTGCCACACGTAGCTCAAGCGAGGCGCCAAAAGTCAATAGCTTTGCCTACCATTGGCGCTGGGGCACGAGCTGGGGCACTGGGGTGCCGGATGAGGCGCTGGGGCGCGACTTCCAAGTGTAACACTGGCGCTGCAGTGCCAGTACAGGAAAAATGACGAATATGCCCTGTAAGATGGAAAACAACTCTACATTGCATCAATTAAGCATAATAACACTACAATCATATAAAACTATATAAAATCTACGAGAACAGTCAACTATTTAAGTCATAAAATATCCGATTCACGGGTATAAATCACGTTCATCAATGCACATTTCATTCTCCCTGCCATGTCCACAAACCTCCCTCTTGCCTCTTCCAAAGTTGTGTTATTTTTCTTTTATATAAAAGCTCCTTTGATGCATGAATGAGAAGATAAATATCTGACAATAAATCAAATAAAGCATTTCTAAGATATTACTTGGGATCTTCATAACTTAGATGATTTACATGTCCATTTTTGTTCCTTTGGAATTTCAATATACTTTTCAATTTAAATTTTGCAGGTGCCTAATATAATTGAATTTGCTGATTGGATTGGTCGTACGAAGCAAAAACAAATTCGTGTAAATGGGTAGTCGAATGTTTATAATTTCACATTCAACTGATCATTTGGAGAGTAGTATGGGCGCTGCAACTGCCCTATACTCCGCCACTTGTTTTGCCCAGGGGAAATATGGAAATGGCAATCCTTACCCTATCAACCTGAGGGCTATTGTTGGTCTAAGTGGATGGCTTCCTGGTTCAAGGTATGGTTGATCAGATTCCTTCTCTACACCAAAATCTTATGTTTATCTCTTGCATACAAATTGTTATAATTGGCATGTCTCTCCAAGTTAATGTTGCATTGATGAATTATAATGAGATAATTTAAGACAAACAAATTAAAGCTTCCACAAGTGATTCTGATGCATTATCTTGTACGATATTTGATTACAATATGTGGGCTTGGTTGATCAAATCTTGAGATAAAGTGGCAGACCAAAATTCTGAACGAAACTATTTTTCTTTTGCATTTGTTTAGACAAGACATACATAACATTCAAACTCCTATAACATGGTTGCAGTCCCTGTGCACATTAGCATGCAGAAGGAAGGGGGGGGGGACAAAAAGCAAGGTAGACTAATCCTATAGTATGCAAAAAATATTCGATATCAAACTCATTTTACTAGATACATGTAAACTCTCCACACAGCCTAAAATAAAACTAAATCTTTCAATAATCAACCGAGCAGGATTAGAATTCTATCATTACTTGGCCTTTTGGTGGATTGATTAATCTTCTGATTCTGATGAACTGTTTCTTTTGTGTGTGGGGTGGGGGGTGTTGTGTTACTGCACCTTACCATGTCAATAAGTTCAAGAAAACAACCAAGAAATATACTAAGAGTTGGTTTAATAAAAAAATATTTAGACTATCACCTTACAAAAGGCGTTCTCTTTTTCTCATGGTGGATCTTTCATGTATTAATAGTATTATCTTTTTTATTTTGTTAATTGATTTCTTGTTTATCAAATATACCTTGTCATGTTATCTTATTATGCACCATCTTATAGTTTGGGACAAAAGCTATTGTTGAGTTTAAAGGTAACCAAGTATAGTACTTGCTGATTTTATGTTTTTTCTAGACCCAACTAGGAAGGTGGTCAGTATGATGGTGATGAAAAAAGTCGACTGAACGTGCTTCAATTGGCCATGGAATTGGGAGCTAATTACATTGATGTGGAACTTCAGGTTTCTTTCCCCTTAAATTTTGTTTACACAGTTCAAAGACTGACATTCATTATAATGTAATAAACAACCTAAAAAACTGGTTTGAATGCAAATATTGTGTTTGGTGATTGTTTAATTAATTTTGGATCAGGAGCTTCCGGTTCATCAGAGGGGAGATGCTGTGAGCAGTTTATTTTTCGAAGCGAACGCAAGAATGAGAGACCCTGTATACGGTTGTGTTGGGGCAATCTCCTACTTGCATAATCAAGTATCTCAGTTACAAATGCAGCTAGCAGTTGCACAAGCAGAGATATTATGCTTCCACCAGTTGCACAAGCAGTTTGGTGATAAATGTCATTTTGGCCATGGTGAATGAGAACTTAGCAGGCTAACAGCTCCATTCCATGAAGACCCTCGTGCTATGGGACCAAGGCAAGACAGCAGGTTCGGTGGCCACATGGAGCCAATCCCGCCAAGTTACACTACAATTTTATTCATACTTAGGTAGTAGCTTAATTTTATGGATAGTTTGATTTATTTTGTGGATGTAATCAAATTCACAATTCAATATAGTAGTAATTCATATTGAAAAGTAAATTTGAGATGTATATATGGATAGTTTGGTATATATTTTGTGGATGTAGTAATTTGAAACTGTAAATGAATGGTATTATTGGGATGTATTTTGAATGATTGATACATTTTGGCTTTAAATTTAAATGAGAATTTAGACCTTTTTTAGCTATATATCATGGCATTAGCATATTGTAGATGCACTAGTAATATAGGTGAACTATATAAATTTGTCTAAATAGATGACACATTTTAAACATTGTGTAAATGTGTCTAAACGTTGTCTGATATATTAAACTACAATATTTTTAGCCAGAAAACGTTGTGGAATCATACCATCTAAACGTTTTCAAGCATCTAATAATTTTTGGACAACAAATCTACAATATTTTTTAAGAAAAAAGCGTTGTATAATGTGTCAAACTACAACGTTTTAAAAACGTTGTATAATAGTGTCAAATAGATGGCACCCTTAACCACGACGTTTTTGGGATATCTACCACAACGTTTTTTACGCGTTATCTATTTACAGTTTTGTAGTAATGCAAAAACTCCTGTGGTCCCAGCTCCTTGAACTGCTTAGCGGTGACCATCTGAGAGTTTCTAGTGTTTCCACCTACATTTTGCACAGGAGTCATTGTCGCCTGATGATGCACAAATTGTAGAAAGCTCCTAAACATTCTGTTATTCAACGTTAGGTCAGTGTTGTTATTTGCATGATGATTGTTACGCTCCTGATGCACATTATCCTGGTTATTAATCATCGGTGATTCAACGGTCTCATGTGCTCCATTGCTATTCTCAACATTCTCGGATGTTATTTTCAAATACTGCCACAAAACAAGAGTTAATGGACATGCAACATATTATCCCTATATTCTGACCGACCAATTAAATAACAAATAAACTTAGATAGGTCATACTAGCAAAGGAATTACCTGTCTCTCCCCTCCTAATTCTAGTATCACATCTCAGCCAGGGATCATATCCCTAAGCTTTCATACCAACTATGACGCCCCCAAAATAGATATACATCACCCATTTTGAGTCGCCAAATACATGGTACAAAATTCAAATACAACTTAATTATACAACTATCGTGTAAAATACGACAAAACATAAGCTGAGAGTTTTAATACGAATATTGTCTTCTAGACAGTATTCAAACTCAAATGGAGTCCTCATTACATTTATTATCACACTATTTCACTTAATAGTGATGACTACTAATGCAAACATCTGGACCGTCACTCCATTCTCCGACTAGTCCCAACTATATTCTCATTTCTTAAAGAGAACAATGAAAACAAAAGGTGAGCTCAACTAGTCTAGTAAGAAATATTATGACTAAGATAATGCAGAATAAATTATCGTTAGCCTTCAAAAGTGTTAAACTGATAAAATATAATAAACATCAAATTTAACTGCAACGGAACAAGCAATCCATTAGAAGAGTCAAGTAGAGCATGATATCTACTATCTGTTGGGTTTCGACAGAAACACACAGCGGAAATAGAATAAATATAAAGCAATTTTGAAACCCTAAACAGGATTCATGCGAAAAACAATTAACTCAGTGGTTAAAAATTATACCGATTATGAAAATTAAATTGATGCGCTCGAATCTCCAACGCAATCCAAATGAATCGCGCCTCTACGGTATCCACACGAACGCTCCGCGAATCGTCCTACAATCTGCAGAAGAAGGAACTGCGGTACTAGCCACCAAGGATGAGGATTTTAGAACTGTTTCTCTCTAGTCTCTCTCTGAGAGTGGCCAGGGTTTTTTTGGTTTTTAATAAAAATACCCTAAGTGGCTGCTATATATCATATATATAGTAGTTAAAAGGTATTAATCAAAACCTAATTTCTTAAAATCCGAATTTATATATATATATATATATATATATATATATATATATATATATATATATATATATATATATATATATATATATATATATAAATTAATTAAGTCTTACTTAATTAATATACATATATATAAACTATCCTTTTAATTTAAATACTATTAATCATATTAATATATTTAAATCCTTAAAATTTAAATTAATTCCCTTTTAAATTACATTCTATGTGTATGACCCTATAGGTTATTATTACGTTGGCAATAACTTTAAAATCATATTATAAAGTTATAAACGGTGAGCGGCATCTAGTAATGCATTACTGCTACCCAAGTAATAATAAGATCGATGATTCGATGCAACCTTTTCGTGACCAATGTTTCAATGTAATTAATCCTTTTAACCTTAATATCCAAGATTAAACTCGAGTCATGGAATGTGTCATACTCTTCATAATTTAATCTGAGTTTTTCTTGATCAATGAGTGGACTATATGAAACAAATCACTATTTGATCATGGTCATGCATTTCATAGTCCTACTCAATCAAGAGGCCTATGGATATCTCCCCTAATATATAGGATGGTTAAATTCCATCTAGATCACTCATATTCCTCACACGATTTATGATGTACCCAATAATCACCTTTATAGTCCACCCTATTAAAGGTGACATTTGATGATATCAAAGTACATAAATTCTCGTGTAGTAATATAGTGATTTCAGGTCGGAGGACCATTACATCATTGTCACTATGAGAATTACTAATGACACTTTGCTTAATGCTCCATATAGAATTCTCATGGTGGGTCTGTCCAGTACATCATTCTCTAACATGTACATATGCATTGACTTAATATCTCATATATTTATGACCAATGAGATTTGGTCATCAGTCAATTAACATACTAGTCTTAATGCATCATTGTTGTCCCATCAATAATGATACTCGACTAGGGACATTTAAGAACAATGATACTAATTATAATTATATAATCTCATGTTCAAGTCACATACTTGAAACTATATAATTTGTATCATTATTCTAAGGATTTTTATTATGTTAACATTTATATATCGCAGTAAATAAAACTATAATAAAATCATTCATTTATTCAATCAAACATAATATCAAAACGTTAAGCAATTATATCAAATAATTGGCCTCTAGGGCATAAACTCTAACAGTCTCCCACTTGCACTAGAGCCAATCATTCATGTATCTAATACCCATGGAACTAGTGTGACCGTCGTGCTTCTGCTGCGACAAAGCCTTGGTCAGTGGATCTGCAACATTATCATCTGTTGGCACTCTTCCTATATGACATATCCTCTATCAATGATTTCACGGATGAGATGGTACCGCCTAAGTATATGCTTGGATCGTTGGTGAGATCTGGGTTCCTTAGCCTGTGCAATGGCTCCATTATTATCACAGTATAGAGCAACCGGATCAACAATGGTTGGAACAACACCAAGTTCAGTGATGAACTTTTTAATCCATACAGCCTCCTTGGCCGCACTAGAAGCAGCAATATACTCAGCCTCTGTTGTAGAATCGGCTACTGTTTCTTGCTTCGAACTCTTCCAGCTAACAGCACCACCATTAAGGCAAAATACAATACCTGACTGAGACTTATAGTCATCATTATCAGTCTGGAAACTAGCATCTGTGTAACCCTTTACTGCCAGTTCGTCTTCACCTCCATATACCAAGAATGAATCCTTAGTCCTTTTTAGGTACTTGAGGATATTCTTGACTGCTGTCCAGTGACCTTCACCTGGATTCGACTGGTATCTGCTCGTCATGCTCAAAGTATACGAGACATCCGGACGAGTACATATCATTGCATACACGATAGATCCAATTGCCGAAGCATAAGGGATCTTTCTCATACGCTCTTCATCATCTTGTGATTTAGGACATTGGGCCCTAGAGATCTTTACACCATGAGTCATTGGTAAGTGTTCTCTTTTTTCCTCTTGCATGCTGAACCGTTTCAGCACTTTATCAATATATGTACTCTGACTTAGGCCGATCATTTTTCTTGATCTATCTCGATAAATCTTAATACCTAAAATGCAGGCTGCATCGCCTAAATCTTTTATGGAGAAACATTTTCCTAACCATATTTTTACAAACTGTAATGAAGGGATGTCATTCCCAATAATTAATATGTCGTCAACATATAATATCAGGAATACAATGTGACTCCCACTAACCTTCTTATATACACAAGGTTCATCTTCATTTTTAATAAAACTAAACTCTTTGACTACTTCATCAAATCGAAGATTCCAACTCCGAGAGGCTTGCTTCAATCCATAAATAGATCGCTGCAGCTTACATACCTTTCCAGCATCCTTTGGAGTGACAAATCCCTCAGGTTGTGTCATGTACACATCCTCAAGGAGATTTCCGTTAAGGAAAGCAGTTTTGACATCCATTTGCCATATTTCGTAATCGTAAAAGGCTGCAATAGCAAGTAAGATCCTGATAGATTTAACCATTGCCACTGGAGAGAAGGTTTCATCATAGTCAACACCTTGAACTTGTTTGTAACCTTTTGCTACCAGTCGACCTTTGTAGGTTTGTACATTACCATCCATGTCGGTTTTCTTCTTGAAAACCCACTTGCACCCGATTGGTTTTACCCCTTCGGGTGGATCAACCAAAGTCCATACTTGGTTAGTACACATGGAGTCCATTTCAGATCTCATGGCTTCAAGCCATCTCTCAGAATCTGATCCATTCATAGCTTCTTGGTAGGAAGCAGGCTCATCCTGATCTATGAGCATCACATCACCGTTTTGAGTCACAAGATATCCATAATATCTCTCGGGCTCTTGGCGTGTCCTACCAAATCTACGAATTCCTTGTGTAATTTGAGCAGGTTCACTTTCCACAATTTCTTGTGGTTCCTGCTCACGTTTCAACTCAGGTTCAATGATATTTTGTGGTTCTCGAATTTCTTCGAGTTCTACTTTCCTCCCACTATTTCCTTTAGAGACAAATTCTCTTTCTAGAAAAATACCAATTCGAGCAACAAACACTTTATTCTCATAAGGTTTATAGAAATAATACCCTTTTGTTTCTTTTGGGTATCCCATAAAATTACATTTGTCAGATTTGGGTCCGAGCTTATCAGAATCCAGACGTTTTACAAACGCCTCGCATCCCCAAATCTTCATGAACGACATACTAGGACGTTTCCCAGTTCACATCTCATATGGTGTCTTCTGAACCGTCTTTGTAGGAACACGGTTAAGTGTGAATGCAGCTGTCTCTAGGGCATGACCCCAGAAGCTTATTGGAAGATCTGCATGACTCATCATTGATCGTACCATGTCCAACAAGGTTCGATTCCTCCTCTCAGACACACCATTCCATTGTGGTGTTCCAGGTGGAGTGAGCTGTGATATAATACCACACTCCTTTAGAAGGTCATCAAAGTCTTGGCTTAAGTATTCACCTCCTCGATCGGATCGAAGGGCTTTTATGCTTTTGCCAAATTGGTTTTGAACTTCATTCTTGAATTCCTTGAACTTTTCAAAGGATTCGGATTTGTGTCTCATTAGATACACATATCTATATCTAATGAAGTCGTCAGTAAATGTAATGAAGTAATAAAACCTACCTCTTGCTAACGAACTCATGGGTCCACATACATCACTATGTATAAGTCCCAATATATCGCTAGCCCGTTTACTGTGTCCAGTGAAAGGGGCTTTAACCATCTTGCCTAATAAACAAGATTCGCATTTTTCATATGATTCAAAATCAAATGAATCCAAAAATCCATCTTTATGGAGTTTTGATATGCGTTTCTCATTTATATGGCCCAAACGACAGTGCCATAGATATGTCGGATTTGAATCATTTGATTTAAATCGTTTTGTATTTATGTTATAGATAGGCATTTCCAAATCAAGAATATAAAGACCGTTAAACAATTGTGCAACACCATAGCAAATATCATTTAAGTAAAACGAACAACGATTGTTCTTAATTATAAATGAAAAACCTTTCTTGTCCAAACAAGAAACAGAAATAATGTTTTTGCTTATAGCAGGCACAAAATAACAATCTTCTAATTCTAAAACTGGCCCAGAGGGCAAAGATAAATGATAAGTTCCTACGGCCAGTACAGCAACTTTTGCTCCATTCCCAACTCGTAGGTCAATCTCTCCTTTTGCCAAAGTCCTACTCCTTCGAAGTTCCTGGACATTAACACAAATGTGAGAACCACATCCAGTATCCAATACCCATGATGTAGAAGTAGACAAGTTGACTTCTATAACATATATACCTAAATCAGAAGTCACACTTCCTTTCTTTTTCTTCACTTCTTCCAAATAAGCATGACAATTCCTCTTCCAGTGTCCAGGTTTTCCATAAAAGTGACAATCACCTTCTTTAGCCAACCCACCTTTAGGTTTTAAAGCCTGTTTTGTTTTGGAATTAGGTTTGGCACCAGAATTAGATCCTATCTTTTTCTTACCTTTCCATTTTTCCTTAGCATTCCCCTTTTTCACCATCATTATGGGAGCGAGTCCTGCCTTTTTCATGTTGTTCTCAGCAGTTCTTAACATGCTCAACAACTCCGTAAGGGGTTTCTCAATTTCATTCATAAGATAATTCATTTCAAATTGAGAGTAGCTGTTGTTCAAGGATTGCAAAACAAGATCAGTTTGGGCTTCCGGAGTGATTGGAAAACCCAACCTATCAAGGTACTCAATATACCCAATCATTTTCAGCACATGTGGAGCAAATGGATCACGTTCACCCATCTTGCAGTGATACAATGCCTTGCTTGTATCATACCTCTCCTGTCGAGCATGCCCTTCGAACAATTTCTTGAGATGCTCGATCATCTCATAAGCATCCATTAACTCATGTTGCTTCTGAAGCTCAGCGTTCATGGTTGCTAGCATGAGACAACTCATGTCCAGAGCATCATCTTGATGCTTCTTGTAAGCATTATGCTCCACACATGGTGCAGTGACAGCCGGTGCTGCAGGAATGGGCCCATCAAGGACATATAGCTTACGTTCTTGTTTGAGGACAATCCTCAAGTTCCTGTGCCAGTCAAGGAAATTAATCCCACTCAGCTTGTCCTTCTCAACGACTGATCGTAGTGAAAGACTACTTGTGTTGTTGTTGTTTGCCATTGATATCTACAATTTATAAGTGCCAAAATAATAAGTCAAATTGCATAGTTGATATTATGTAATTGATAATAGTACATTCAAAATATACATCTCACTATTTTATTCAAATTAATAGCCCTCACCATTAATTCGGAAAGCATTTTCTATTAAATCTTTCTAGTGAGCCAAGATCCATATTTCATTATGACTTAAGTTAGCTTTGGCTAATCTCTTAAAACACAATTATTTAGGTAGACAATCCTTTTGTCAATTATATCATATATAACCCTTGGATAGTTTGATAAACAACATTTGTTTCTAGTCCATCTAATGGTACCAACCAAACTCTATGCCTCTAAGTCTACAATCCTATTGAGATAACTTAGTTAAGTCGGGCCCATTGATATTAACAGTTTGGATATCACAATTATCCTATCGCCTCTTACCTAGATAAATAGGGTACTTTGCTTTGGCAAACCTACATCTATTGATCAAGGTCTTGATGAGTGTTATTCATTGGAAGGCATCTGATTTAGACTTAATAATTTAATGAATGATTTTATTAAAAAAAATTAGATCTCACCAATTTTAATCTTATTAAGCATTCACATTATTTATCATATCATATCGCATACAAGCATAAATAAAGTGCAAAATTAAATGTGTCACAGTTATGGCCCAATCCACTGTCAATCTTTTCAAGCTAATGAAAGATTGAAGGTCAATCCAAGGTGGTAAAAGATCTTAAAATAAATAGCATCCTTAGATCTTCCTCAAGCATGTGCCTCCTCTCCATCATCATCTTTCTATTGTGTTCTCCATCTTGACATCTTCATCAATTACAGATTATTACATGACATAAAGAAAACTCGAGTTACATTCGAGGGGATTTAGATGAGAAGAGAATATTACATTAGAATTTATAGAAAGGCATGACATGCAAGCCGTATTTCAAAACCAAAACAACTAACCTATGGGTCAAAAAGGCCATAACTGTGCACCATGCATATCACAATAAGCATATAACAGTTAATATAAAATATATATATATATATATATATATATATATATATATATATATATAACAAATTTGGGGTCACAACCATCATGCGCAACGACGGGGGGGGGGTCCAAGGGGGGGTCTCCCCCCTTAGCGGTGGTCTGTATTTCAAAATTTTTCCATACGAATCTCTGAAACAGTTTCAGAATCATACATTTTAATCCACCAAAACATCCATAATAACAAATCATATATGTCCAGTTTCGATTTAATCATATTAAAACGAATAACAGTACACCCAGAATTTATCATATATGTCCAGTTTCGATTAATCATATTAGAACGATTCTTCACGCTTCTAATCCGATTAGAACAGTTATATTGTTATTCCACCGATTAAAGATACGATTAACAGTATCATCATATATATTACCAGAATACACATACAACGGAATATCATATATTCAATTTCATATCAGTAAACATGCATCATCATATATCATATATATCGAATACAATTAAAACACGTAATCTGAATTAATCTTTTCGCAAGTAGCTCTGATACCACTGTTGGGTTTCGACAGAAACACACAACGGAAATAGAAAAAATATAAAGCAATTTCGAAACCCTAAACAGGATCCATGCAAAAATCAATTAACTTAGTGGTTAGAAATTATACCGATTTTGAAAATTAAATTGATGCGCTCGAATCTCCAACACAATCCAAATGAATCGCACCTCTACGGTATCCACACGAACGCTCCGCGAATCGTCCTACGGTCTGCAGAAGAAGGAACTATGGTACTAGCCACCAAGGATGATGATTTTAGAACTGTTTCTCTCTAGTCTCTCTCTGAGAGTGGCTAGGATTTTTTTGGTTTTTAATAAAAATACCCTAAGTGGCTGCTATATATCATATATATATTAGTTAAAAGGTATTAATCAAAACCTAATTTCTTAAAATCCAAATTTATATATATATATATATATATATATATATATATATATATATATATATATATATATATATCTTAATTAAGTCTTACTTAATTAATGTACATATATATAAACTATCCTTTTAATTTAAATTCGTAATTTAAATACTATTAATCATATTAATATATTTAAATCCTTAAAATTTAAATTAATTCCCTTTTAAATTACGTTATATGTGTGTGTGACCCTATAGGTTATTATTACGTTGGCAATAACTTTAAAATCATATTATAAAGTTATAAACGGTGAGCGGCATCTAGTAATGCATCACTGCTACCCAAGTAATAATAAGATCGATGATTCGATGCAACCTTTTCGTGACCAATGTTTCAATGTAATTTAATCCTTTTAACCTTAATATCCAAGATTAAACTCGAGTCATGGAATGTGTCATACTCTTCATAATTTAATCTGAGTTTTTCTTGATCAATGAGTGGACTATATGAAACAAATCACTATTTGAGTATGGTCATGCATTTCATAGTCCTACTCAATCAAGAGGCCTATGGATATCACCCCTAATATATAGGATGGTTAAATTCCATCTAGATCACTCATATTTCTCACACGATTCATGATGTACCCAATAATCACCTTTATAGTCCACCCTATTAAAGGTAACATTTGATGATATCAAAGTACATAAATTCTCGTGTAGTAATATAGTGATTTCAGGTCGGAGGACTATGACGAACGAGAATTTTGTAATTATTTTAAATATTTATTGAATTAAATAAATATTTTTCAAGGATTTAATTATTAGATTTAATAATTAATTGATGCAATTGTGGTAGATTAATTTAATTATATGTGTTACATTTATTAAATTAATGTAGAGAATTTTTAATATTCAAAGTATGTGAGCTTATTGAATTAAATGAATTATTTAATTAAGCATGATGTTATTTTAATTAATTTAATTATTAATTAGAGATTTAATAAATTATTATTATTTATTAAAGAGATAATTAATATTGTGACTGCGTGAATTTATGAGAAATTATTATATTTTATTTAAAGTAAATTAAATAAAATATTAGATTTATCTTATAAGAGTGTGACATTTATTAAACTATATAATAAGAGGGTTATTAAAATAAAGAGTTTTGGAGCCTAGTTGCTAGCCAAACGTGGCCTTAGAGGAGTTATGGCCAGTTAACCCATTATGGGCAACTGACCATGATGCACGTTAGTTTGATCTTTTATTTATTCATACGTCTTTTTATTCTTTTCATTTTCATTATTGCTTTAGTCTGATAAACATCACAGAGAAAGTTTGAGTGTATAATGATCAATTAATTATGAAAGAATCACCACTGATCATCTCTTCCATTGGTTATACTCTGGGTAATTTTTCTCCAAACCCAAATTCTTATTTCACGTCTTTTTAAGTTTTATGATTATGGCTTCTTATATTCTGTTAATCTCCGTGAAGTGAGAAATTGTGTTATGTTATATCAAATTGTGTTTAATTATGTATATATTTCACAAACCATAACATCAGTATTGTGAAAACATGTCGTACATATGTTATTTCAAAATAAACTGAGTACGTGATATGGCCATATGGCCTTATACGTGATAATTGATGTATTGATCATATATTATCCCTAAATTTTACACTTGTAAGTTGTTATGTACGTTAACACGAAGAGATTAAGCCTTAAACAAACGGATTCGGTGTTATAACGAATCCGTAGTGTTAAATTATATATTTTATATTTAAAAATCACCAAGAACATCAAAGTCAGTGAATTCACATGTTTTAATTATGTGATTATGTGTTTTGATTTGTTAAAATCACTTTATATATGCTGGGTTATGATTATACATGAATTATAACATGTGGGTATTTGTGAATTGGTGAAATTAGTGATAAAATGTGTTGTTTTCGCTGAACTCTGTGTTCTTCGCGAACTGAGAATCAGTTTCTGGAGTCTCGCGCCGCGGCGCCAACTCCAGAACTGAAGTCCCGCGCCGCAGCGCCACTGCGCCGCAGCGCCAAGACCCAAGCCACGGCGCCATAGCGCAGCAGCGCCAAGGGCCCGGCCACAGCGCCACCGCGCCGCAGCGCGATTTCTTAGTACATTAGTGGCGCCGCAGCGCCACTCTCCAGAAAATTCAGAAATGTATTTTTAAAAATGTTTAAGTCTAACAATGTGTTAGTGGATTATTGTAATGAATATGTAAACATGTTAGAAGAATAATGTGATGATAAAATAGTTGTTTAACATGTAATAAAATATTATATGTGAATTGAATTATTAAATACATAATTGGTTTGATAATTCATGAAGTATAAATTATGTGACAACGTGATAATTTGACTAAGTTTAGTCAATAATTAAAGTAGACAACGAGAATGAATTTATGTTGATTAATTATTAATTAACAGGTATTGTGTATATGAATGGTATGTAGGATTTAATTCAAAGAACGCGCTTAGTTAAAGTGTAATCTACGCACGAGGCAAGTTTCTTAACTTTACTTTTACATTGAGCAAGTATCCTATCCCTAACTCCATTCTATTGAGCAAGTTTATTTAAACTTAAACGTTACTTTTATGTCGAGCAAGTTTCCCTAACCCTACTTGTCATTATTGTTCAAGTTTATTATTTACCTTGAATAAATTATCCTTGTTATTATTCAAGTTCAAGCATGATATTAAAGATTAATTATCTTTCCAAAGCATGATTCAGTTATACAATAATTGTCCTATTGTATACTTTTGAGATTATTATTCTAATCAAATATCAATATTTGTTGAACCTTATTAGACTAGTGAACCTTATTGATTCAACTAGTCCATAGTTGATGAGCGTTCTAAATTTCAGAACCCTTGATGAAATTATCCAAACCAAACTTCCTTTGGTGCGGACTCGAATGACAAACTGAGATGAACAACCCTGTATAGGGGATTATTTACGCTTTAGCGTTAAGATATTGTGCACAGTATGGTACTAAGGGCTGATCCCCCTAAGTACGAGAAGAAGGTCCATAGTCTTATGACTGTTAAAGGTTTCAAGTATAGCCCTTGTTAACCTAGAACATAGTTCAAGGTCTTATGACCCTCAGAATTCTTTTGATTCATGTTATTTATTCTTGATTCAAAAGTTGAGCTTTATTCAGATGCCGTTGATTATTCGCATGTTATTATACTGTTGTTTCATTTTTTATACTTGTTGGCATTTGTGCTCACTCTTGCTTAATAATAACATTGCAGTTAAGAATGAAAGAAGCGATGAACCCTCCACTAGTAAAGGCAAGGGCAAAGTTAGCAAGTGATGAAGACTTGTTATTTTAATTGATGATGTATTTATGTTTAAGACTTATGATGTTGTTTAAGACTTATTTGATAAGAATTCCGCACAGATATTTTAAGGTTAGAGTAACCTGGGATTTATTTATGATTCAGTTGATGTAACCCTTAAGGGAAGAGATTTTATTATGATTTCTATCTATTGTATGGTTTGATATTATTTATGGGTAGATAGATAGATGATGTTTATACAGTGAACACCAAATCCCGTGGAATCGAAGTACCCGGATTTGGGGGTGTCACAAGTTGGTATCAGAGCTGTAGGTTATGAACCTTAGGTGGGGGAAACAACCTTAGGTAGTAGCCTTATAGAAGAAGATAGTAATTGAAAACTCTTATCGAGTTCTAAGAAATAAATTTTTGTAATTCATTGAAGATAATAAGATACATTATGTGTTTATGTGTTAAGTATGCATTAGATAGTATGACTTAGTAACTAAATCTTAAAATTTGTTGTCAGGATGACGAATGATGGAGAAGCTAGTTAAGCTGAGGGGGGACCCCGATTACCTATAGTACCTACTGAGGAGGGATCTTGTGTACTTGTAGGACCGACTGAGGAGGAGCCCCAAGACATTCATGTCGTTAGGGAGCAGCTGGTGCAGAGGGTTTCATCTCCATTGATCACCGTTGTTGGTCAGGAGCATGAACCTGAGATTGATCCTGAGGAGGAGTTTATGAGGAGGAAGAAGAAGAGGAGTTATCACGGTACACTATTGATGCTGAGATGTATGATACATTATATGATTGTAACGTGGAGTTACAAGATGAGATTCAGGAATTAACTGAGCGAGCGGCTGTTCAGCAGTCTACTTTAGAGGAGAAGGATAGAGAGATTGTGACCCTTCATACACGTTTAGGAAACGTAGAGTGGGATCTGATTCATGAGAAGGGTCAAACCGAAGATAAGACCGAGGAGATAGAGAAACTGAAGAAGGAACTGAAAGAAACCTCCGGAAGACTAAAAATAGCAGAGGAAGGATGGGTAAGAGAATCACATCGAGCTGATCGTGCAGAAGATGATAGTCGTGCAAAGAAGGCAAAGCTTAAAGACACGTATGCCACACTTAATCATGAAATGGATGAGGTTCAAGAGCGAGTGTTAAGGTACCCCATCCAGTTTGAAGGACTTCCATCGTATATGTTGGATAGCAGGACGATGTCTCATATCATGAATGAGGAGCGTGGCAAGGCTTTTGAGCACCTTGGAAGACAGGAATATAATCTGTTTATTTATGTGAAAGACCTATATAGTTTTATGTAAAATCCGATGTGTTTATGAACTAAGGAATACGTTAATATTTGAATGTTTTAAATCCTGTGAATTCTTTATTCCAGGATAGATGATGTAAGTAGCAGTATGCTATAGTTTAATGTTAAAACTTTTTATTTGAGTGAAAAGATATCAAGTTGTTTGAGATGATGTGTTAAATGAGTATGTTAAATTGTTAAGTAATGCCTTAACTATGTAGAGAAATAAATAAAGTTCTAATAAACGTTTATTTAACAGAAAAATGCCGCCAAGGAGAAGACAACAACGTCAACCGGCTCAGGAAGAGTCAACCAATAATAACATTAACGCCAACGCTAATCCTGTTCAGCAGTTGGTGAATCTACTGGCTGGAGCAATGAATAACCAACCGCATGCTCCACCTAGCACAACGTTTAAGGACTTCAAGGCGGTGGGACCGCCAGAGTTCAAAGGTTCCAGAAACCCGATCGAGGCTCAAACGTGGGTGATGGAAATGGAGAAGGTTTTCGACGTTACTAGGGTTCGAGAAGATCAGAAGACCGTTTTTGCGACATTTATGCTGAAGTCTGAGGCTAGCTACTCGTGGCAGGCAAACAAGATGCGAGGAGGTGAAGGTGTAATTATGTGGGAGAGATTCAAAGAAATGTTTTTCGAAATGTACTTCCCAACTAGTTCGCAGAATCAGATGGAGATTCAATTTCTGGAACTGAAGCAAGGAAACATGAGCGTGCCTGAATACGCGGCTAAATTCGATGAGTTGGCAAGGTTTGCCCCGTATCAAGTACACACTGACGAGAGGAAAGCCAGACGATTCGAACAAGGACTGAAGCCTTGGGTATACAGCAAGGTATCAATGTTTAAACTTAACACGTTTGCGGGAGTTTTGGAAAAGGCCATTCTCGCGGAAGGAGGAAGTGATGCAGTGACTAAGTATAACCAAGAACAGAAAAAGAAAAAGAGTGAGAATGAAGGTAATAACAAGACTGGTGGAAGTAATACTGGGAATAATAATAATCAGAAGAGGAAGTGGGCGGATAACTCGACAGCTAGAAGTCAACACGGAGGGCAGAAAAAGAAAATAGAAGCATGTCCGACTTGCGGCAAGGCACATCTAGGAGTTTGTTTGAAGGGAAAGAGAGTGTGCTACAATTGTGGTCAGGAAGGCCACATAGCACCAAATTGTCCAAACCCAAAGAAGGGTGCTTGTTTCAACTATGGTTCGAAAGATCATTTAGCAAGAGACTGTCCCAAGAAGGGATCGAGAGGATCAGGACAAGGAGGAAACCAGGGAAATAGCAGTGGAAATACCTTAACCATCACCGGACCACCTGCAACAAACTGACCAACCGCCAGAACTTTCAATATGACGGTGCAGGATGCAATCCAGTCTCGTGAGGTGGTGTCAGGTATCATTCCGATCAATAAAATTAATGCTTATGTTTTGTTTGATTCAGGTGCTACTTGTTCCTTTATATCCGAAGACTTTGCTAATAGTTTAGATTTGCTTATGGATGAATTAGATTACCCCATGAACATAGAAATTGCGAATAGAGAAATAATCCCTGTTAAGTACGTGTTTAAGAACTGTAGGGTGGATATTAAGGGTAATATCATGAATGTAGATCTTATCCCTATTCGATTGGGGGAATTCGACGTTATATTGGGTATGGATTGGCTAACCAATTATGGGGCTGTAATTGACTGCCAAAAGAAGCGTATTAACCTTATGACTTCGTCAAAGGTTGTGTTTTATGGTAGCAAGTCGCCTAGACAAGCGAGTTATCTGACGATGTTGCAGGCCAAGAAGTTATTAAGACAAGGCTGTGTAGGATATTTAGCTTACATAGTCGACAGTCGAAAAGAGAACCTGAAGGTAGTGGAGATACCGATTGTGAGAGACTTCGTCGATGTATTTCCAGACGATTTGCCAGGACTTCCACCAGATAGAGAAATAGACTTTGTGATTGATTTGGCGCCCGGAACTGCTCCAATATCGAAGGCACCATACCGAATGGCGCCAGTAGAGATGAAGGAATTAATGGTACAACTACAAGAATTGTTGGACAAAAAGTATATTCAACCGAGCGTATCACCGTGGGGAGCGCCGGTGTTGTTCGTGAAAAAGAAGGACGGATCGATGAGGCTCTGCATTGACTACAGAGAATTAAATAAGGTCACGATTAAGAACAGATATCCATTACCGAGGATCGATGATCTGTTTGATCAATTGAAGGGAGCAAAATACTTTTCCAAGATTGACTTGAGGAGTGGTTATCACCAACTGAAGGTGAGGCCAGAGGATGTACCGAAGACAGCGTTCCGAACGCGATATGGACATTATGAGTTTTTAGTAATGTCATTTGGTCTTACGAATGCTCTTGCAGCATTTATGGGACTAATGAATGGTGTATTCAAGCCGTTTTTGGACAAATTCGTGGTGGTATTTATAGACGATATTTTGGTATATTCCAAAACCAAAGAGGAACATGAAGAACACTTGAGGTTATCATTGGAAGTATTGAGAAGGGAGAAGTTGTATGCTAAATTTTTGAAATGCGAATTCTGGATCGAGAGAGTACAATTTCTTGGTCACGTAATCGATAAAGATGGAATTTCGGTAGATCCATCCAAAGTAGAAGCTGTGATTAACTTGGATCACCAGAGAACGCCGTCAGAAGTAAGAAGTTTTCTTGGATTAGCAGGATATTATAGAAGATTCATACAAGATTTTTCTAAGATCGCAACTCCGTTAACGAATTTAACTCGAAAAGCTGTGAAATTTGTTTGGACGGAGAAGTATGAGGAGAGTTTTCAAGAATTAAAGAAGAGGTTGAGTACAGCGCCTGTGCTATCTCTTCCGGATGATACAGGAAATTTTGTTGTTTTTAGCGATGCGTCGCATAAAGGACTTGGCTGTGTGCTGATGCAAAACGGCAAAGTCATTGCGTATGCATCACGGCAGTTGAAGGATTACGAGAAGGGTTACCCAACCCATGATTTGGTGTTAGCTGCAGTTGTTTTTTCTTTGAAAATTTGGAGGCACTATCTATACGGGGAGAAGTGTGAAATATATACGGACCACAAGAGTCTGAAATATATTTTTACATAGAAAGATTTGAATATGCGTCAAAGAAGATGGTTGGAATTAATCAAGGATTATGACTGTGAGATTTTATACCATCCGGGTAAGGCTAATGTGGTTGCCGACGCCTTGAGTAGAAAGGGTCGTGAGAAATTGATGATGTTGACTGCTCAGCAGAAGCTAATTGCAGATATGGAGAAACTGGAGTTAGAAGTGAAGTATCCTATGGAGATTGATGAGAAGTTATTTCAGATGCAATCTGGTACAACTCTACTAGATAGAGTGAAGGAGGCTCAGCTTCAGGATGATGAATGCAAAAAGGTAACAACGAAGATATCTGAAGGAACCGAACCGAGATTTAGGATGGATAAGGAAGGAATATTGAGATTTGAAAGCAGAATTTGGGTTCCGCCAGTACAAGAGATTAAGGAAGACATTTTAAGCGAGGCTCATAGTTCACGATATTCGATTCACCCTGGTAGTACCAAGATGTACCAAGATCTTAGACAACATTTCTGGTGGCCGAATTTGAAACGTGATGTTGTAGAATGTGTTGCCAAATGCCTGTCATGTCAGAAAGTTAAAGCAGAACATCAGAGACCGAGTAGATTGCTACAACCGTTGGAGATCCCAGAATGGAAATGGGAACATATTACGATGGACTTCGTGGTTGGCCTTCCGACGACTCAGAAAGGCTACGACGTAGTATGGGTTATCGTTGACCGACTGACGAAATTCGCGCACTTCCTTCCTATCAAAATCAGATTTAACTTAGATCAGTTGGCAAGATTATATATGAAAGAGATTGTTTCGAGGCACGGAGTGCCGGTGTCTATTGTTTCCGATAGGGATCCGCGCTTCACATCAAATTTCTGGAAACGTCTTCAGGAATGCATGGGTACACAACTACGAATAAGTACAGCTTACCACCCTCAAACAGATGGACAGAGCGAACGAACAATTCAAACACTGGAAGATATGTTACGAGCCTGTGTAATGGACTTCAAAGGAAATTGGGATGATCACCTACCGTTGGTAGAGTTCGGCTACAACAACAGTTACCACGCTAGTATTGGTATGCCGCCTTACGAAGCGTTATACGGTAGAAAGTGCAGAACTCCGCTTTATTGGGATGAAGTTGGTGAAAGACAATTGCTAGGGCCAGAATTGGTACAGCAGACGGCAGAAATAGTCAAAGTGATCCGAGCACGACTGGTAGCAGCTCAAGATCGACAGAAGAAATACGCTGATCCACATCGTAAAAATATCGAGTTTGAACCAGGTAGTTATGTTTTCTTGAAGGTCTCTCCCTGGAAGGGAAAGATCAGGTTCGGAAAGAAAGGAAAATTGAGCCCAAGATTTATTGGACCCTTTAAGGTACTGTGAAGAATTGGAGAAGTTGCGTACGAGGTAGCCTTACCTCCAGCACTCAAGAATATCCACAACGTCTTCCATGTTTCTGTGTTACGACCTTACAAACCTGATTACAAGCATGTAATTGAATACGAACCTCCTGCATTTTGAGAAAGACTTATCTTACGAAGAAATTCCTGTCCAGATTGTCGACCGAAAAGAACAAGTTCTGAGAAATAAAGTTATACCTTCTGTTAAGGTAATTTGGAGGAACCACAACGCTGAAGAAGCTACGTGGGAACTCGAAGAGAATATGATGAAGAATTACCCTCAATTATTTACTTAATTATTTGTAAGCGATTCTGGGGACAGAATCTTTGTAAGGGGGGGGGGGGGAGAATGTAACGGGTCGAATTTATTGAGTCGTGATTCTGGGGACAGAATCCTTTTAAGGGGGGAAAGATGTGACGAACGAGAATTTTGTAATTATTTTAAATATTTATTGAATTAAATAAATATTTTTCAAGGATTTAATTATTAGATTTAATAATTAATTGATGCAATTGTGGTAGATTAATTTAATTATATGTGTTACATTTATTAAATTAATGTAGAGAATTTTTAATATTCAAAGTATGTGAGCTTATTGAATTAAATGAATTATTTAATTAAGCATGATGTTATTTTAATTAATTTAATTATTAATTAGAGATTTAATAAATTATTATTATTTATGAAAGAGATAATTAATATTGTGACTACGTGAATTTATGAAATTATTATATTTTATTTAAAGTAAATTAAATAAAATATTAGATTTATCTTATAAGAGTGTGACATTTATTAAACTATATAATAAGAGGGTTATTAAAATAAAGAGTTTTGGAGCCTAGTTACTAGCCAAACGTGGCCTTAGAGGAGTTATGGCCAGTTAACCCATTATGGGCAACTGACCATGATGCGCGTTAGTTTGATCTTTTATTTATTCATACGTCTTTTTATTCTTTTCATTTTCATTATTGCTTTAGTCTGATAAACATCACAGAGAAAGTTTGAGTGTATAATGATCAATTAATTATGAAAGAATCACCACTGATCATCTCTTCCATTGGTTATACTCTGGGTAATTTTTCTCCAAACCCAAATTCTTATTTCACGTCTTTTTAAGTTTTATGATTATGGCTTCTTATATTCTGTTAATCTCCGTGAAGTGAGAAATTGTGTTATGTTATATCAAATTGTGTTTAATTATGTATATATTTCACAAACCATAACATCAGTATTGTGAAAACATGTCGTACATATGTTATTTCAAAATAAACTGAGTACGTGATATGGCCATATGGCCTTATACGTGATAATTGATGTATTGATCATATATTATCCCTAAATTTTACACTTGTAAGTTGTTATGTACGTTAACACGAAGAGATTAAGCCTTAAACAAACGGATTCGGTGTTATAACGAATCCGTAGTGTTAAATTATATATTTTATATTTAAAAATCACCAAGAACATCAAAGTCAGTGAATTCACATGTTTTAATTATGTGATTATGTGTTTTGATTTGTTAAAATCACTTTATATATGCTGGGTTATGATTATACATGAATTATAACATGTGGGTATTTGTGAATTGGTGAAATTAGTGATAAAATGTGTTGTTTTCGCTGAACTCTGTGTTCTTCGCGAACTGAGAATCAGTTTCTGGAGTCTCGCGCCGCGGCGCCAACTCCAGAACTGAAGTCCCGCGCCGCAGCGCCGCAGCGCCACTGCGCCGCAGCGCCAAGACCCAAGCCACGGCGCCATAGCGCAGCAGCGCCAAGGGCCCGGCCACAGCGCCACCGCGCCGCAGCGCGATTTCTTAGTACATTAGTGGCGCCGCAGCGCCACTCTCCAGAAAATTCAGAAATGTATTTTTAAAAATGTTTAAGTCTAACAATGTGTTAGTGGATTATTGTAATGAATATGTAAACATGTTAGAAGAATAATGTGATGATAAAATAGTTGTTTAACATGTAATAAAATATTATATGTGAATTGAATTATTAAATACATAATTGGTTTGATAATTCATGAAGTATAAATTATGTGACAACGTGATAATTTGACTAAGTTTAGTCAATAATTAAAGTAGACAACGAGAATGAATTTATGTTGATTAATTATTAATTAACAGGTATTGTGTATATGAATGGTATGTAGGATTTAATTCAAAGAACGCGCTTAGTTAAAGTGTAATCTATGCACGAGGCAAGTTTCTTAACTTTACTTTTACATTGAGCAAGTATCCTATCCCTAACTCCATTCTATTGAGCAAGTTTATTTAAACTTAAACGTTACTTTTATGTCGAGCAAGTTTCCCTAACCCTACTTGTCATTATTGTTCAAGTTTATTATTTACCTTGAATAAATTATCCTTGTTATTATTCAAGTTCAAGCATGCTATTAAAGATTAATTATCTTTCCAAAGCATGATTCAGTTATACAATAATTGTCCTATTGTATACTTTTGAGATTATTATTCTAATCAAATATCAATATTTGTTGAACCTTATTAGACTAGTGAACCTTATTGATTCAACTAGTCCATAGTTGATGAGCGTTCTAAATTTTAGAACCCTTGATGAAATTATCCAAACCAAACTTCCTTTGGTGCGGACTCGAATGACAAACTGAGATGAACAACCCTGTATAGGGGATTATTTACGCTTTAGCGTTAAGATATTGTGCACAGTATGGTACTAAGGGCTGATCCTCCTAAGTACGAGAAGAAGGTCCATAGTCTTATGACTGTTAAAGGTTTCAAGTATAACCCTTGTTAACCTAGAACATAGTTCAAGGTCTTATGACCCTCAGAATTCTTTTGATTCATGTTATTTATTCTTGATTCAAAAGTTGAGCTTTATTCAGATGCCGTTGATTATTCGCATGTTATTATACTGTTGTATCATTTTTTATACTTGTGGGCATTTGTGCTCACTCTTGCTTAATAATAACATTGCAGTTAAGAATGAAAGAAGCGATGAACCCTCCACTAGTAAAGGCAAGGGCAAAGTTAGCAAGTGATGAAGACTTGTTATTTTAATTGATGATGTATTTATGTTTAAGACTTATGATGTTGTTTAAGACTTATTTGATAAGAATTCCGCACAGATGTTTTAAGGTTAGAGTAACCTGGGATTTATTTATGATTCAGTTGATGTAACCCTTAAGGGAAGAGATTTTATTATGATTTCTATCTATTGTATGGTTTGATATTATTTATGGGTAGATAGATAGATGATGTTTATACAGTGAACACCAAATCCCGTGGAATCGAAGTACCCGGATTTGGGGGTGTCACAAGGACCATTACATCATTGTCACTATGGGAATTGCTAATGACACTTTGCATAATGCTCCATATAGAATTCTCATGGTGGGTCTATCCAGTACATCGTTCTCTAACATGTACCTATGCATTTACTTAATATCTCATATATTTATGACCAATGAGATTTGGTCATCAGTCAATCAACATACTAGTCTTAATGCAGCATTGTTGTCTCATCAATAATGATACTCGACTAGGGACATTTAAGAACAATGATACTAATTATAATTATATAATCTCATGTTCAAGTCACATACTTGAAACTATATAATTTGTATCATTATTCTAAGGTTTTTTATTATGTTAACATTTATATAACGCAGTAAATAAAACCATAATAAAATTATTCATTTATTCAATCAAACATAATATCAAAACGTTAAGCAATTATATCAAATAATTGGCCTCTAGGGCATAAACTCTAACACTATCTTCTATGATTTAAAAAGTTTAATATCAATTTTATCGCTGAGACTAATCTTAATAAATAAACCACATCATCGAATCATCCCTGCACTATAGGCCAAGGATATTCATTAATATCACGACCACGAATTATCCATGCACTACGGGCCAAGGATATTCGTGTTTTCACCAATGGTCATGATCATGCCAACAACTGTCCATCAATGCACTACGGGCCAATGAGGACTTTTACCACATCCTCTGTAACATTACGGTCATGATTATACCGAATAATCCCTAGTCATAATCATACCAATCAACAGTCCATCTATGCACGTAAGCCAAAAATGACTTTCATCACAATATAAGCATGAGGATGATGACAATGATATAAGAATTCAATTAAAAGAAAGCAAAGGATAAATTTTTAAAGATTTATAATTTATTTTATCTAGTATTCAATATTGTCCAAATTATCAACATGATACTGCTTTGTGGAGTAAAATTCAAGAATAATATTGTATCAAAAATGATTTGGACCGAAAAGAAATTATTTTTTGTTATGAATAGTTCCCCGGGTGAATAGTAACCGAGTGAATAGTAATTCAGGAATAGTACCCTATGAATAGTACTCCGACATAAAAAGGTTAAAACTTATCAAGAATGCTCAGAATAATATATTCATAAAAAAGATACTAGATGAAGCACAAATATCAAGGATATTCTACTAATTTCATAGAGTATAGAAGCCAAAACTTAAAAAAAGGAGTATAGAATTCGAAATCTAAAATAAAATAATATTACTTACATACTACAGAGTATGGAAGAAAATATTATTTTATACGAATACTGAACAAAAATAATATCACTTACCTTAAAAAGAGAGTACATTTGACTGGTAGGACGGGATTATTCTTGAAGAAGACTTAAACTGTTTACTATGCTCAAAGCTTCCTTAAACTCTAAAGAAATACGCTCAAGATTATAGAAGAAGAATTCTCTAATTCTAGTGTGATTATCAATTCTAACTAAGCATCCTATTTATAGGAAAATGGAAGGATAATATTTGAATATCACGGATGCACAATACTAAAAAATTTCACGGACGCCCGGAAATCAAATTTCTTATAATCTTACTATGCAAACACTATGCAGACACTATGTAAACACTATGCATAATAAAATATAATATATTCTATTTTTTATAAAAAAACAAAACTTATTATATATATATATATATATATATATATATGAGTAATAAAACAAAATTGAGATAACTTCTACCGATAATTTTGAAAAAATAGGTAAGTGGAGGTCCAAATACTAAGTAAAATTTACAACAAATACTTCATAAAAATCCTCTCAACATTTATCATCATTATTATAATTCGCAATATTTAACAACCAGATCGTTTCCAAGAAAGAAGGGGATTTCTGATAATGATTTCTCCCTATTGGAGCGCAATTAGGTGACCAAACCTCTCCTCGACAGAAATTTCTAGACATCGTCAATATTGCAAATAATAATATGAATAACTTTGTCGTCTCAATTATTGATTTAATAATATATAAAATATTGACAATAATAGAATCAAATAACACGAGATACTATGCAGCAATTACTGTAGCAATAATTAAATAAAACTAAGTGACTTCTCATGTAACCACCAATAATCAATACTGTGTGCTACTATTCAACCATGCGTATTACTGTACCTTTTATCATCAGGCATTTCAATAGTTAACGGTAAAACTTTTGCCGTTATTTTTATAAAAAGATATTTATGTCGTTTTCTCATTCCGACAATAATTTTGTTGTGGGGTCCACCAATGATTGTGTCGTCGTATGAATATTCCCTGTTACAACGAATATTCACCGACCAATCGAATATTTTATAACAACATGCTTGCTTTTCAAAATTTATAAATATACCCACAACGTTAATATTATAACAAATCCACACCATAATTATTCAAAAATGGTATTTATAGAAAAAAAATTCATCTTTATTCATAAAAGTTGGGGTCTTACAGTATACATTAATTAAAAGTCGTCTAAGCTATTTGACTCAGCTAGACACAGATTTAAAAATATCGTTGAACATGATAGAACCTTATTATTATCCAACCGAATTGTTTTGGTTCGGATTCTAGATTGAATATGAACATCCCGATCATGGGAAACTTTTGTGCGCTCAAGGTGGATATGATGAACGAAAACATCGTTCTAAAATGTAGTGGTGATCAATACAGGGCATAACGGGCTGATCACCCTCCGTGTCCGTAAGTTATGACGGTTTGCGGATGAAGTTCTGTAAAACCTTTTCGAAAGTTGAAAACGCAGTTCATAGTTTGTCGACTGATCACCATGTATAGTCAGTACATAGTTTCAAAAATTCAAATTATTGGTTCAGTTTACTTCATAACTATTGTTCCGTTGTAGAAGTGTTGTACAAAGAAAATATTTACTTCTTTCAGCTAATATTTATTGTTTGTTATTACCTGCTAGGCAATCAAATGCTCAATTTTGCTTTAAATTTAAATATTTTTAGCTAAGCGTGATCAACCTGAAGGTTCTGCCAAGAACAAAGGGAAAGAAAAACTGACCAAATAAGTTTAATGGTATCTTATGTAATAGTTAAACTTAATCAAGACGATAATATTTATTAATTATCATGTAATGAAATGTTTAATGGTTATGAACCTGGAATTTAGACAACTCTGATATGTAAATTAAGTTTGATATTTATATTATTATTATTATTCCGCTCAAAGAAATGATATCGTGAAGTACTATTTTCGGGTTTCAAGTACCTAAATTTGGGTGCGTCATAAGTTGGTATCAAAGCTTTAGGTTAGAAACCTTAGGTGGGGTATACCTTAGGCTATAACCTTAGGACATAGGGAAACGTTAAAAATACAAATAACTTAAATAGTGTTTAAAGGAGATGAATTAAATAAATTCATCGAAAAATAAAATAAAAGTAACCTATATAAACTATTATTTGTTGTGTTTATATATTATATACTAATCAACATAATTTGTGTATAGATGTCAGGTGGAAAAGGATACCCTCAGATCGTAAAGAAGGAGCAAATCTCCATAACTGAGCCAATATCAAAGCCAATAACTTAAATAGAGGCTCACATCGAAAGCAACCCTGATGAGGTGGTTTTAGTGGAAAATGTAGTACCAGATCCAGAAACGATAGAACTGACAGATAGTGATTCAGACACTAAAGTTAGGGCTGACCAGGCATCAACGGAAGTGCAGAATCTTGAGGAACAAGGTTTCTTCTCTGAAAAGTTGTGGGAAATAGAAAAACTATTAAATAGTCAATCGTAGAAAGCATTAATCGAAACAATGGAAGAACAAGATAAGCTTAAAATCCAAATTGATCAGATGGGAGCCAAAAGCAACAAATCGTGTGCAGCTCCGAGCAAAAAAGGGAAAAGAAAGATGAAAGATCATGAATTAGGAAATTTCGTTTATAACCAAGGGAACTCTAATAAAATAGAAAAGTGCACAAACTCTAATAAGAAACGTGAAGGCTTATGTAGGAAAGGGAAAAATGTTTGTTACAATTGTGGACATGAGGGACACATCTCTCCTCATTGTCCCAATCCGGAGCAAGGTGTATGTTTTATTTGTGGGATAGAAGGTCATCAAGCAAAAGGTTGTCCAAGATCAAGAAAAGGCATAGGAAACAAGTAGGATTAGTATTATTTGAATATGTGTGTTCAATGTTGTGTATATAATAAGTATGTGTCTGTAATGTAATATTATCAACTTTCGTATAAGTGTAGCAGTGATTCCCTACTTTTGTGGTCATAAAGGGATAACGAATATTTAAATAGCGATATAAGCTATGTGATGTAAAACGTTATGAATTAGTTGAATGAATGATATTTTGAGTACATGATTATTTGAGTTTGAAATTATGCGTGATATGTTAAATTTATATGATAAGACATAGAATAAAGAATAATTTATGATTTGATTTAATCAGATAATGCTGCCAAGAAGACGAAACTGAAACTAAAGGGCAGAAGAATCTGTCAACAATGCTGGAGGACAACCAAACCCAATGCAAAACTTAGCGAAGATGGTAGCTCAAGCTATGCAGCATGGAATGCTAGTTGCAAAAAATCAGCCAGACAATCGCTTGGCGAATTTTAAAGACTTCAAAGAAGTAGGACCGCTAGAATTTAAAGGTACAACTGACCCTATAAAAGCCCAAATTTGGGTAAAGGACATAGAAAAGGCATTCGTGATTGCTAGGGTAGCGGAGGGGCAAAAAAAGCTTTTGGCACTTATATGATGAAAGGGGAGGCAAATTTTTGGTGGGAGACAAATCAAGCTAGGGCTGGAGAAGGAGTTGTTACTTGGACTAGATTTAAGATATTATTCTTCGAGAACTATTTCTCGTCTAGTATGCAAGCTAGGATGGAGGTAAAGTTTTTGGAGTTAAAGTAGGAGAACATAACAGTTGCGGAGTATGCCGCAAAATTTAATGAATTAGCTAGGTTCGCTCCACACCAATTGGACACAGAAGCAAGGAAGATAAGGAGGTTTGAGCTGGGATTAAAACCCTGACTCTACAATAAGGTGGCGGTGTTACAAATTGGTACTTTTATAGCACTTTTGGAAAAGGCTATCATAGCCAAGAGGGGAGTAAGGCAATGAGCCTCTATAACAAGGAGAAAAAGAACAAGGTTAAGGTTGAGGGAGCAGTAAAGATAGAAGCAAGTAGTGGGAGTAGGAATGGGAAAAGAAAAGGGGATAATTTTGGAAATATCAAGGTTAAGTAAAAAGGTGTAAAGAAGCAGGTGTTGTAGTGTGGGAATTGTGGGAAGAATCACTCAGGTGAGTGTCTCAAAGGAAAGTTTGTGTGTTATAAGTATGGGCAAGAGGGACATATCTCTCCTAACTGCCTTAATTCCAAGATGAGTAGTGTGTGTTTCATGTGTGGGTCGACGATCAAAAGGTGAAGGACTGTTGAAAAAGGAGAATGGATGAAGGGAGTGGGTATACGGGGAAAGGCAACAGGCCATTAGCCATAACAAGACCAACTAAAAGTAGTATGCATACAAGCCAATCATATATGATGATAAAGCATATACTTTGTAATCAATCTTATTTATTTATTAATAAAAGAATTATTTATTAAAGGCATTTATTATCTACATGGTGTTGTTTTAATAATATGTGATAAACCCATAGTTTTAAGCAATGCTTTTAGAATCATGATGAGATCATGCTAATGTGATCTAAATTCTTAGATAGCTTAAAACTAAAATGTTCCCAATCAATGGATTACTGAAAAGGGGATTAGTGAATCCGGATAGATTGGTACGTACGTTGCTTGCTCATTGGATGAGGATGATTGATCTCATGATCATTTGTGTGGAGACACTAAAGCAAGTATGTAGGTGCTTATTAGAGAATAAGTTCACTGAACGTGACTCGCTAAGGAATACCTAATGGAGTTTTACTTGTCTGTCAATAGGAATTCCTGTAGTGATAGTAGTACAAATGATCCTTAGACTTGAGATCATCATAGTATCTTATATATAATGAATTACACTTTGACTTATTCCTTAAGACTCTTAGAGTATATCAAAGGGTATGCTTGGGTGTAATAAGTTATATATAAAGATAATGAATGATCAATAAAGAATCTATCACTTCTAGTAAAAGAAGAGAAATGTCCTATGTGATTCGATAAATGACAACCCAGGAATCCTTAGCCAAGGTGGAATGAAATTAGAAAGTAGTTTCTAATTCGCATTCATTAGGAGTTGTGCATTTAGGAATCGAAATACATATAATTAAATAAAATAAGACTTGACAGTAATTCTATGTCTTATATTTAATTGGGACATTGTATGGTGGAAGGATTGAATTGTACGGTAACTATTAACTCAAAGGTTCTTTTATGATTAATGTTGAAATCTATATTATCTGAAAAGTCGTTGATCGCTAGGGAGGCTTATCCCTATTGTAGAATAAATATTATTTATTTAAATAAATTAATCGTTTAATTTATTTATTTAAATAAGATTAGAATTGTTCTAATTAATTTATTCACAACCGGTTTAATATGGAGAACCTAAAGGGTCACACCATAAAAGGAAGAATAATTATTTAAGAAGTTAATGGCATAATCGTAATAATATGTTAAGTATATTTAATTTAATCTATGGTGATAGAATAAATTAAATAGCTTAATATTTATTATATAATATTTTAGAAATATTAAATATAAATTAATAAGAGGAGTCTTATTAATATTATTACAATTATTATTATTTTAATTTCTAAAAGAGTTTAGGAATTAATTTAATATAAGTACTCTCATTGATTCATAATAGGATTAGGGAGCCCATTTAATTAAAAGAGTTTAATTAAATGAATAATACCTTATTTTAATTAAAATAGGGTTACCTGATATCTTTATAAGAGGAGTCTTATATCAGATATCATATATACGTAATTCCAATAGTTGGAGAGTACGCCCCTTTTTCTATAGAGATAGGAAAACCAAGGTTTGAGCCAATACACCCTTCTTCTTGAAAATTCTTTTTCCTTGGTGGATCACCTCTAGAGGCCATACACTTGGGTAGCTTACATTGATCAAAGGAAGGAATCTACCCGAAGATTCAAGGAGATCGCGGAGAAGTAGGAGGTGAACTCGTACCTGAGGAAGCTCGTTTCTACAAAGGTATGATTTCATAATTTCTTATTCTTCGCTTAATTAATAATATGCATAAAGGATGATCCGGGCAATATGGTTTGTATAATTTTTAAACTCTGATTTTCCACGTTTTCGCATATTTTGTGCAATTTGATTGCGCTCATGAATATTACAAACCTAACAGTGGCATCAGAGCCAAACCTTTATGCAAATTATTAATTGTTTAGATTTGATATGTATATTGATATGTATTTAAAATAATTTACATGGGCATAATTTTTTGTATAAAATTTAAAATAAAAAAAAACATAATCGCGAATTCCGATTTTACTTTTTCGTTGAATCCGTGGTTAGTAAAAACTTGCCAGGAGATTCTTTCTTAGTTAATAAGGTAATAAGGTTTCATGCTTATATCCTTTTAACTTGTAAATATATATATAATCATATTATATATATTAAAAAGGTAGCCACGAAAAAAAAAACAAGCATGCATGCGAAATAATATTATATATTACGGTATATATGTAATATATAATATGTTAATAATTTTATAATTAAAATAAAAGTTTATTTTAATCTTAAAATAAAAAGTTTATTTTAATATTAAAATATAAAGATTTATTTTAATTTTAAAATTAAATTTCCATGATAACTAATTGGAGTTGAAATTGGATTCCTAATTTCCTTAAATAAAGGAGTTTATTTAGATATGAAATTAGATTTCATATTATTCAAAATAAAAGAGTTTATTTGTGAATAGGAAAGAGTATCCGTGGTTCCTTTAATAAAGGAGTTTTTTTTATGGAATTGGATTCCATAATTAATTTAAATAAATGAGTTTATTTTGATTAAAGATTAAGATTAAAATAAAATAGTTTATTTTATTCAAAATTGGATAAATTAAAATAAAATAGTTTTATTTTGATTTAAATTTGGATTAAAATAAAGGAGTTTATTTTGATTCAAAATTAGATTTTTATACTAACTAAATTTGCCCATTAAATGATATCAATATATATATTGAATGTTTATTATCCGTAAGATGAATATAATTTATTGATGCATATGGTGATATGTATGATAATAAATGGGATTGATTATGGACTATTGACCAATGTGATTGGATTTTATTTTAGTTGGATGCATGAATGTATGGGTTTTATTAAATGGGGTATGCGTACCTCGTCTTCTCTAATTTTTCTTAATGTAAATTTTATCTCCCTCCTATGTACTTCCCCTTGACTGCTGATCAAGGTTTCTATTTATTTTAAATAAGTTCTGTAATAGGAATAGTTAGAATTAAGTTTTGAAGAATTGGAGATCAAGGAGAAAGGAGCGCTCGAAGACCCGTTTGTAATGGAGCTCGAGTTTAAATGTAATAGTTATATTTAAATGTTTATTCTTGTACCCCTAGAGTTTGACCTTTTGGTTCACTTGGTGGCTCTAGTGAACCAAACTAGAATAAAAGTCCATAATCAATCCGGGTAGAATATAGTATTCTATATGTGCATGCTAGTATTATATATTATATATATTATGCAAACATGCTTCGCATGTTTAATAATATGATGCGTCTTTTATATATATATTTGCATCCGCGCTAAACAAGATGAGACAAATAATAACAAATCCCTCAAATTTTTTTATATATTAAGTCTTAAGCGTTCAAAGATATTTAGAATATCGAACGTCGCCTTCTAGCATGATAAAATTAATAGAGTATTAAATATTTAATATGAGTTTGTTGTGTCACCACAAGGCAAGTATTAAGTATTTAAGATGTTAATTTATCACATTTGATGCTTATAAAGAAAATTGAACAATATTGTTTTATTGTGTCACCACAAGGACACTATTTTTCTTTTTTGAATATATAGAAATGCTAGGTTGGACTTAACTTAGATAATTTTGATTCGGATGTACCACCACTTGATCAAAATAATCTAAGAGGCAAAACATAAGGAGTTACATGATGATGTAATTGACAAGGAGTTGTCTACCTATTTATTTATATATAGTTTGTTGTGTCACCACAAGGCTATATATATTTGAAATGGGATCCTTATTCTCACTAGCAAAAACTTTAATTAGATTTTGCCGAACTATATAAACGAGGGTAATATAGTTTGAAGAAAATAGTGGGAGATACCAATATAAAATAAGACCTAATTTATTTTGGTAATTAATTAAATGAATGTTTACTAAAATATTGTCTTTTTACATGCAGAATTTTGAAAATGTCACATTCACTAATTTCACTGCGTAGCATACTTGATGCTAACAAACTGACCGGACCGAACTACACGGACTGGTTAAGGAATCTGAGAATTGTTCTCACTGCTGAAAAGATTTCTTATGTCCTAAATTCGCCCGTACCTGCAAAAGTTTCAGAGACAGCCTCTGAGGAAGAGATTGCTACTTTTAAACAGTGGCAAGATGATGCATCTGTGGCTCAATGCATCATGCTCGCATCCATGAGTAACGAGCTTCAGCGTCAGCATGAAAACATGGATGCTCCTACTATACTGCTGCACCTGCAAGAGCTGTATGGTGAGCAAAGTAGGACTGCTAGATATGAAATATCTAAGGAGCTCTTCCGATCTCGGATGACCGAGGGCACTACCGTTGAGACTCATGTCTTAAAGATGATCAATTTGATTGAACGTGTTGGACAGCTTGGGTTCATCATGGATGGGGAGTTGAGTCAAGATTTGATCTTGCAGTCACTCCCTGACACCTTCTCACAATTTGTTGTGAATTTTCACATGAATAAGTTGGACGTCAGCTTGCCTGAGTTACTTAACATGTTGAAAACTGCTGAAGGTCACTTCCCATCTAAGAAGAACCATGTCTTACTGGTGGACGATTCTTCCAAGAAAAGGAAGAGGCCCAAGGTATCTTCTAAAAAGAAGAAATCTAAGAAGGCTAAGGGAAAGGCGAAAGTGAAGGATCAAAAGAAACCTGATCCAGCTAGCAAAGGAATTTGCTTCCATTGCAATACGCCGGGTCACTGGAAAAGGAACTGCAAGGATTATCTTGCGGAACAAAAGCAGAAGAAGCTTGGAGAAGCTTCGAATCCTAATCAAAGTTTGTTTATGATTGAAATTAATTTTTCTGAAAGTCAATCTTCTACTTGGGTATTGGATACCGGCTGTGGTTCTCATATATGTAATAATATGCAGGGATTGGTCAGAAGTAGAAAGCTGAGCAAGGATGAGGTCGTCCTACGAGTGGAAAATGGAGCAAAGGTTGCTGCATTAGCTGTAGGGACTTATTATTTAGCACTGCCTACGGGCAAGTTCATTAATTTAAATAATTGTTATTTTGTTCCAAATATCATTAGAAACATTATTTCTATCTCTGTATTGGATATGGATGGTTTTAATATTATAATAAAGAACAACATTTGTTCTATTTATAATGATAATGTTTTATATGGTGTTGGTAATTTGCGAAATGGACTTTATATACTTGACTTGCATGAAAATATACTTCAAATTGAACAAACTAAGAAAAGAAAAAGAGATGATGTTAATTATACCTTCATGTGGCACTGTAGACTCGGTCATATTAATGAAACAAGATTATCCAAGTTGCATAAAGATGGGCTCCTAGAGCTATCGGATTATGAATCATATCCAACTTGTGAATCTTGTCTCATGTGCAAAATGACTAAATCTCCTTTTAGTGAAAAAGGAGAAAGAGTTACATAGTTGTTAGCGTTGGTACACACAGATGTATGTGGACCTATGACAACGAATGCACGAGGAGGGTATTCTTATTTTATTACATTCACTGACGATCACTCAAGATTTGGATATGTGTATTTAATGAAATACAAATCTGAATCATTTGAAAAGTTTAAAGAGTTCAGAAGTGAAGTAGAGAAGCAAACTGGTAAGAGTATTAAGATTCTTCGATCTGATCGAGGAGGAGAATACTTAAGTGGTGAGTTTCTCAATTGTCTCAAAGAAAATGGTATATTCTCACAATGGACTCCACCAGGGACGCCACAGATGAATGGTGTATCTGAAAGGAGAAATCGAACATTGTTGGACATGGTTCGATCCATGATGAGCTTTACTGACCTTCCAGTTTCCTTCTGGGGATATGCCCTCGAATCGGCTGCATACCTACTTAACAAGGTACCTACAAAATCCGTCCCCAAGACCCCATATGAGTTATGGACAGGGAGGAAACCAAATCTTAAGCATGTTAAGACTTGGGGTTGTCCAGCTTATGTTAAAAAGTTTGAAAACGATAAGCTACAGACTAGATCTGACAAATATAGATTTGTGGGATACCCTAAAGAAACATCGGGGTATTATTTCTATCATCCAACTGATCAAAAGGTGTTTGTTGCGAAACATGCTGCCTTCTTGGAAAAGGAGTTTATCCTTGAAGGGGTCAGTGGGAGTAAGATATATCTTGAAGAGGTTCAAGAACCATAAAATACTAAAGATCAAAGTGAGGTACCTAACCAAGTAGAGATTCCTTCTGTACCACACCCTATTCGTAAATCTGGAAGAGTACCAAAGATACCTGAAAGGTATGGACTTGTCATAGAGGATGACGATGTGATAAGCATCATAGATGATGATGATCCATTGAATTACGAACATGCTATGAGTAGTAAAGACTCAGAGAAGTGGCAAGAAGCCATGAAATTCGAGATGGACTCCATGTATGAAAACCAAGTATGGACTTTGGTTTCACCACCTGAAGGCATTAAGCCTATTGGGTGTAAATGGGTCTTTAAAAGAAAGACTGGAGCAGATGGCAAGGTAGAGACCTATAAGGCCCGACTGGTCGCAAAAGGTTTCAAACAAAGACAAAGAGTTGACTATGACGAAACCTTTTCACCAGTAGCAATGCTCAAGTCCATTCGGATTTTGCTTGCAATTGCAGCTTACCATGACTACGAAATCTGGCAAATGAACGTGAAAAAGGCCTTCCTCAATGGAAAACTTGAGGAGGATGTGTATATGACACAGCCAGAGGGATTTGTTTCAAAGATTGGAACAAATCAAGTTTGTAAGCTACAACGATCCATTTATGGATTGAAGCAAGCTTCTCGTAGGTGGAACATCCGTTTTGATGAGACGATCAAAGAGTTTGATTTTATCAAAAATGGGGATGAACCATGTGTGTACAAGAAGGTTAGTGGGAGCGCTGTTTCATTCCTCGTATTATATGTTGATGATATATTACTGATAGGGAATGATATTCCTACGCTACAATCAATTAAAATCTGGTTATCTAAACACTTCTCCATGAAGGACTTGGGAGAAGCATCCTATATTTTGGGGATAAAGATCTATAGAGATAGATCTAAAAGGATGCTTGGTTTGTCCCAAGGAACATACATTGATTTGATGCTAAAGAGGTTTAGCATGGAAGATTCCAAAAGAGGTCTCATGCCGATGAGCCATGGAATACATCTCTCCAAGAAACAGGCCCCAAAGACACCTGAGGAGAGAGACCGTATGAGTAAGATTCCTTATGCTTCAGCAATAGGATCTATCATGTACGGTATGATATGTAATAGACCAGATATCGCTCATGCACTTAGTGTAACAAGCAGATATCAGTCGAATCCAGGAGAAGAACACTGGAAGGCAGTGAAAAATATCCTCAAGTACTTAAGAAGAACTAAGGATGTATTTCTTGTCTACGGTGGGTCTGAATTAAAACTAGAGGGCTTCACATGCTCAAGTTTTCAAACAGACCAAGATGACAGTAAATCCGTTTCGGGGTTTGTGTTTACCTTAAACGGTAGCGCAGTGAGTTGGAAGAGTTCCAAACAACAAACAGTTGCTGATTCAGTGACAGAGGCAGAGTACATAGCTGCAAGTGAAGCTGCAAAGGAAGCTGTTTGGATGAAGAAGTTCATTACCGAACTTGGTGTGGTTCCTAGCATTACAGGACCAGTGCCTTTATTCTGTGATAACACTGGAGCTGTTGCGCAGGCTAAGGAACCCAGGTCTCATCAGAAATCCAAACACGTGTTACGGCGATTTCATTTGATCAGAGAGATCATTGAAAGAGGAGACGTCACCCTGGAGCGTGTGGACTCTCAAGATAATATTGCAGATCTATTTACTAAAGCGTTAACACAACAACAGTTTGATCGTCACTTAGAGAAGATGGGTATGAGATACCACGGCGATTGGCTTTAGTGCAAGTGGGAGATTGAAAGTAGTATGCATACAAGCCAATCATATGTGATGATAAAGCATATACTTTGTAATCAATCTTATTTATTTATTAATAAAAAAATTATTTATTAAAGGCATTTATTATCTACATGGTGCTGTTTTAATAATATGTGATAAACCCATAGTTTTAAGCAATGCTTTTAGAATCATGATGAGATCATGCTAATGAGATCTAAATTCTTAGATAGCTTAAAACTAAAATGTTCCCAATCAATGGATTACTGAAAAGGGGATTAGTGAATCCGGATAGATTGGTACGTACGTTGCTTGCTCATTGGATGAGGATGATTGATCTCATGATCATTTGTGTGGAGACACTAAAGCAAGTATGTAGGTGCTTATTAGAGAATAAGTTCACTGAACGTGACTCGCTAAGGAATACCTAATGGAGTTTTACTTGTCTGTCAATAGGAATTCCTGTAGTGATAGTAGTACAAATGATCCTTAGACTTGAGATCATCATAGTATCTTATATATAATGAATTACACTTTGACTTATTCCTTAAGACTCTTAGAGTATATCAAAGGGTATGCTTGGGTGTAATAAGTTATATATGAAGATAATGAATGATCAATAAAGAATCTATCACTTCTAGTAAAAGAAGAGAAATGTCCTATGTGATTCGATAAATGACAACCCAGGAATCCTTGGCCAAGGTGGAATGAAATTAGAAAGTAGTTTCTAATTCGCATTCATTAGGAGTTGTGCATTTAGGAATCGAAATACATATAATTAAATAAAATAAGACTTGACAGTAATTCTATGTATTATATTTAATTGGGACATTGTATGGTGGAAGGATTGAATTGTACGGTAACTATTAACTCAAAGGTTCTTTTATGATTAATGTTGAAATCTATATTATCTGGAAAGTCGTTGATCGCTAGGGAGGCTTATCCCTATTGTAGAATAAATATTATTTATTTAAATAAATTAATCGTTTAATTTATTTATTTAAATAAGATTAGAATTGTTCTAATTGATTTATTCACAACCGGTTTAATATGGAGAACCTAAAGGGTCACACCATAAAAGAAAGAATAATTATTTAAGAAGTTAATGGCATAATCGTAATAATATGTTAAGTATATTTAATTTAATCTATGGTGATAGAATAAATTAAATAGCTTAATATTTATTATTTAATATTTTAGAAATATTAAATATAAATTAATAAGAGGAGTCTTATTAATATTATTACAATTATTATTATTTTAATTTCTAAAAGAGTTTAGAAATTAATTTAATATAAGTACTCTCATTGATTCCTAATAGGATTAGGGAGCCCATTTAATTAAAAGAGTTTAGTTAAATGAATAATACCTTATTTTAATTAAAATAGGGTTACCTGATATCTTTATAAGAGGAGTCTTATATCAGATATCATATATACGTAATTCCAATAGTTGGAGAGTACGCCCCTTTTTTCTATAGAGATAGGAAAACCAAGGTTTGAGCCAATACACCCTTCTTCTTGAAAATTCTTTTTCCTTGGTGGATCACCTCTAGAGGCCATACACTTGGGTGGCTTACATTGATCAAAGGAAGGAATCTACCCGGAGATTCAAGGAGATCGCGGAGAAGTAGGAGGTGAACTCGTACCTGAGGAAGCTCGTTTCTACAATGGTATGATTTCATAATTTCTTATTTTTCGCTTAATTAATAATATGCATAAAGGATGATCCGGGCAATATGGTTTGTATAATTTTTAAACTCTGATTTTCCACGTTTTCGCATATTTTGTGCAATTTGATTGCGCTCATGAATATTACAAACCTAACACCAACTTCAACAAACAAGCCAACAAAATCGACAGCAAGGATCTTCAATATGACAGTTCAGGATACCGTAGCAGCCGGGGATGGAATTTCAAGTATTATTCGAATAAAATTTATTTTCTTATATATGGTTTTCTTATATATAGTAAATTGTTTTATTAAGAAATTTTGAAGGAGGAATTTGAGTTTTATTAAAAATCAAATTTCTGTTTAATCGGGTAGATAAGCTTTATGCTGAATAAGTTAAAATTAGTTCGATCTAATCAGATCGAGATATATTTGCAATGAATGTTTATATTATTTACCCTTGTGGGTATAAGTTTTGAAACGGTGATTCCGGGACGGAATCCTTATAAGGGAGGGTGAATGTAATAACCCAAGATTTTGATATATGTAAATAAGAAATTTTGCGTATAATTTTTTTTTAAAAAAATAAAGGTGGGAATATGTGCCAGGTAAAACGTTTGTGTATATGTGATAAATAAAAATTTATTTATTACATGAATGATTGCAAATAAATTTTTTGAAAAGAATTGTTGATTGTTATAAATTATATTCTTATAATAAATTAATTTTTGTAGTAAAAATGTTTTATTATTTATTTTTCATGAAAAATATGATTAATGTATTATTTATATAATATATGAAATGTTTATTAGTATTATTATTATAATTATGTTATTATATGAATTTATCCAGATTAGTTTAGTAAATTATTTTAACTTAATTAATAATGGTATATAGGATGTAAAGTGTGAATATAGATCAAAACCCTAAATTTTGATCTATGTTATGTAATTTCATGATTAATACAATTATTGTATAATTGTATTTATAAAGAAAGTATATTTAAGTTATGAATAATAAGAAATTACTTTCTTAAGAAATTTGAATATTAAATATTAGTATTAACCGTGTTTGTATTCAAATATATGTAAGTATGTTAATTTGATCTATGACTTTAGATTTTAAATATAATTATGATTATTGACATAATTATACGAATATATGTTAAGAATTTAATTACTTATTGTATTTACATATTAACATAATAATTGATTATGTTGGTATTTAAATGAAAGTGTGTATTTTATGTGATTATAGATAATTATTAAGAAACCCTAATTCATAATTTGGGAACCCTAATAATATCATGAAACCCTAATACAATTAATAAACCATAATTTCTAAAATTAGACAGCCTAATTTTTCTATTTCAAGCCCTAATTAGAAAATCTTAGAAACAAAATTTTTCAAAACCTTAGGGTTAAACCCTAAGGGTTAGTCAAGTTCCAAGTTTGCCATTAAAAATGTTAGCAAAAATTCCAAAATGCCATTTTTGTAATTCTTTAATTGGATGGTGTAGATCTTGCCATATAATTAAGTTGGTGGTTAACTCTAGATCACATGTGCTTCATATCTCAGCCAAATCCGAGCTAAGTGACACCTTGCATCATCCAAGTCCATTGAATCAAAATATATAAGGAATTAGAGAGAGAAAAGTCCACATTTTAGTCTCATTTGTTCACAAACACTCAACCAAGTCTCTCACTCTCTAGACCCATGAAAATCATAAGTATTTCAGTTCCTTATCATGCTCCTAACACACCAAGAACAGATCAGGAACCCTAGAATCAAGATTTAACAAAGTAAGGTATAAACCCTAAAACCAAATATGATCTTTAATGCTATGTTAGATCTTGTGTTTTTGTGTTTAAATATTTTGTATGTAGTGTTAGACAGTGATTTGGGTTAGTATATAGTGGATCTAAAACATCTAGATGCACGAAATTGAAGATTTCAAAAATCTAAAAAAAAGTGTAAATGTTGTCTGACAATCGAATGTCAGGCCTCATAGATCTGTGTCTGTTAATGTTTTTAATGTTTTAAAAGTTTGTAGTTGTAATATGTTGTGATAACCCGGGATTTCAAATAATCCAAATTTCACGAATAATTTTTTTTATTTAATATTGACATTGACTATTAATATTGTACTGTGTATCTATGATACGAGTCTGGAGAATTAGTCAATTTGTGTATTGATTGAGAAATTAGAGTAGAGTTGTGTTTAACAGCTTTAGAAACCCTAACCATAATTTCTGGATAGGGATTCGATAGAAAATATAATTAAAATAATTATATTGATGAGAATGTGGTTGTACTGTATGTTGATAATGATCAATAATTGATCGGATGGGGATTAAAATTAATAAACCCTAATAAGAGATTAAAAATCCTAACGCGCAGTTAGAAACCCTAATTTCATATCCGGGATTAATAAACCCTAAATTAGGAAACCCTAATCCTAATTGGCAAGCATAAGGCGTTTATTAAACTTAAAATATGATTAGAAAACCCTAATTATATTTTATTTATTTTAATTTCTATTTTACAAACCCTAAATTGTAATTTAAAAATTTTATTTTTTTTAATTAAAACCCTAATTGGAGATTTTAGAAGCTAATGTTTTAAAACCCAAGGGTTAGGACCTTAGGGTTAAACCTTAAGGGTGTGACAAATTTCAAGTATGCCATTAAATTTATTAAGCTAAAGACCAAAATGTCCTTTTTCTTTTTTTTTTATTTAGTTAACTTGTAAATTGTCAAAGACCTTTAGTGGGTGACCTAACCATTTGACTTGGTGACTCTAAAATCTCAGCAATCAGCCTTATTTTGACATATATGCCAGCCATTCATTGTATCTAAATATTATATATAGATTAAAGAGAGAAAATACTTATAATTGCTCATTTTGCGAACTTGCTCTCACCAACTCTCTCTCTCTCTCCCAAACCTACGATTTTGATAAGCAATTCAGTCACATAATCAATCCCTAGCAACCATAATATCAGATTGGAGAGCTAAGTTTTAAGATTTGAAGAAAGAAGGTATAAACCTAAAACCTATTTTGATCCAAGATGCTAAGAAAAATTCTGTGTTTTTGTGTTTATGTTTGTGTTTAAAGATGTTTTAGTTGATCTATGTTGATCCATGATGGATCCATAGCATCAAATGGCTTTAAAAAGTTGTTTTTCAAAAATTGTTCTTGAGCTTGAAAAGTGGTCTGACAAGAAATGCCAGTGGCCACAGATCCTTGCTCGTTTATGATATTTGTTGTTTTAGAGTTGTTATTGATAGCTTGTTATGTTGTCTTTAATCTGAAAGTGGTATCACAGTCAGTTGATGTCTGGATTAGAAGTTATTAACGGTCAAATCCCGTTGACCGGGCATGACCGGGCCAAATCGGGGCAACCCAGAAAGGCTAAATCCGAGTCTGACAATCTTTTGTGAAGCCCAGATCTGTCAGTGTTTAAGTGTTATGATAATGTTGTTGTGTCATATTTGTAGCTGGTTATGTGTACTTTGTATTGGTGGCCTTATATCGTGTAGGATATCAACAGAGCAAAGGTAACAGTTGATCAAAGTAGGCCATTCGGCCATGATTGTGAATTTTTGGAATTTCCAGAAAAGGTTTACACGAGATTTCTGACAGCCTTTGACCGTGATTTAACTTGTGATGTTGTTGTTGTTTATTTGATCTGTTGTCGTAGTATTATTCCTTGATGCAAGGAGTATAGATTTGGACCATGAGATCACCTAAATAATGAACAGAACACTTAGATAATTGAGCTTGAAATGGGATACTCGAACTGTCTGGGTTTCTGGAAAACCCAGAAATCGCCTGACAGCATCTTTGGAGACTTAGATCTCCTTGTTGTGATGTTATTTGTCCAAAGTGATGGTTGGATATTGTTATTTTACATTAATACTACAATATTTAAGTCTTAGATTGTCCAGAATAATTTTTAATTGAGAATTAAAGCCGGTCAAATCATGACCCTTGCTAAGCTAAACTGTTAGTGTTATTGAGCTCAAGAACACCAACAGCGACGGTTACTGTCGCTAAAGGCCTATGGCGACGGTTTTATTTATTTTATTTTCTGCATATTTCAGAAATTATTTAAAAAATAGAAATAAATTATAAAAATTACAAAAAATGGTTTTACAAATCATTTTAAATTCTGAAAAATAACTTTTAATTATTTGGGACATTTTTCATTAATATTTATAATTATTTGGATATTAATGATATTTAATTTATTTAATTAGTGTATTAAATAAATTAGAAGAAAATTATTTAATATTATGAAAAATAATTTTAAAGAAGAATAATGCATTTAAAAATATTTTGAGTTATAAAATGTGACTTTTAATATTTTTAGAGAATTTTCATTTATAATTTAATATTAATGATATTAGATTTATTTAATTATTAAATTAAATAAATAAGTTAAAAATGATTTTATTGATATAAAAATTATTTTAAATAAGAATAAAGTGTTAGAAAATATTTTGAATTATAAAATATATATTTCAATATTTTTAGAGAATTATAATTAATAAATTAATATTAGTGATATTAGATTATTTATTTATTAAAGTAAATAAATGAATTAAAAATGATTTTATTGATTTAAAAATCATTTAAAAATGAGAAAAATGGTTTAAAAATATTTTAAGTTATAATTAATGACTTTTAATATTTTAATAATAATTTAATTAATATTTAAATATTAATGGTAAGGTTTAAAAATGATTTTTAATTAATTTAAAAATCATTTGAGTAGAATATTGTTGATTTAAAAATAGTTTAAGTTATTAATAATAACTTTAATGTTTTGACAAATATAACATTAATATTTTTATATTATTAAATATTAATGATTATAAGATTATTTGATAATTAAATCATTTAAAAATGATTTCGGTGTTTGAAAAATTATTATAAATTATAATAATTGCTTATAAATTATTAAAAGCTTCCGAAAAATATTATAAATGATAACTGACTTATCTAAATTAATATTGAAGCTTAGAAACCGAATTTACTTGACAATAAATGTGTTAATTGTTGGATAGGGTGACCAGAACATCAAGAATGGACCGAAGTCCAACCAGACCGAAATAATTAGACTTGATAAGTGTTTATATATGTTATAAACACTGATGTGGCTATGTGGTAATGTGTCTAGGAGAAGTTTGACTGTGGAATACAGTGTTGTGTGTTATGAAATATTATGCTAATTGTGAGACCGATATTATTGGTTATAGGTCTTTCGAAAGCAGATAAGTTTATTGTGTAGCTGTAATCAGCGGAAGAGGCAAGTTTCCTAACTTAACCTTGAGTTATATTCATTCAATTATTATAGTGGTTAATTATTGCTAATTATACCATGTCAAGGGAAATTATTGTTGATTATTCGTAATTAGTGCATGTTTAATAATTCAAATTGAATTACTGATTCAGAAAATATACATTTGTAGAATAACTATTGTTGGATATTCATATATGTAGAAGATAGAATTGACAGTACAGATAATTCTTGTTATTGTCAAATTATGTTGAGAAATGTCTTAGCTAATCATTCTGACTAAACGAACATTTGTTAAAACTTAATAGGTTCGAGAAGAGAATTCAATTATTATTGACAAATCGATGCCAATTATTTCGGCTAGATCGAGAAGTAATTAGAAATTAAAATCACAGTATTTCATTGTTAAATCAAAATCTTGATTATGAGACTGAGAAGAACAACTTTTTATATAAAGGGAATATTTTATTGGTCGTATATTCGGCTTTTACGTGCGATTAAGTATTATGCATAATATATGGTATAATAAAGCTGATCACTATATATACTTGCAGAGGGGTATGATTTAATCTTTATGGTTATCTGATACACCTGGGTATATCAAAGTATAACTTTGATAGTTACTCGAGAAGAGAAGTTTAAGATCCAATGGATCGCTCAGCATATGTGACACTCCCAAATCTTGGTACTTCATTTCCTCAAGATTTGCTACTCACGTAATCAAAACATTAATTTCTAACTACCCATTCATAATATACTTGAATAGTAAAAGAAAACCTGCCCATACAGGATTAAATTTAAATAAACATCTCTCAGGTTATCTAACATTTAACAACAATCATTCAAATGCGGATAAATAAATAACTTCATTACAATCATTGAACCAAATTCTAAAAATAAACTATCAAACTATTACAAGTCTTCAGCATTTATTCATCTTTCCTTTCCCTTACTAGTGCTCGGTACGTCACCAGTTTCAACTTTAGCTGTAAGAAATTTTACAGGCAAGAGTGAGCAAACAAGGCCCACTTGAAATAACAATAAGTAAATCATTAAACTTTTACATCATTTGACAATATCAGGCTCAATAGAACTAAACAATATATTCTATTAACTTTCTGAAAACTTTAACATTTACTGAGGGTCTAATGACCACGAATCATGTCCACAGTTATAAGTAATCTTTCAACTTAAACTTTAACAGTCATAAGACTATAAGGACTCCACGTACTTATGGGGGCCAACCCTTCGTACAATGTATTGTGCACAATCATTTCAACGCTAAGCGTAAACTTCTATTAAAAGAGTTGTTCATCTCAGTATTTAGAATACAAGTCCGCACCAAAGTAAGTTTGGTTTGGATAAGCTTTCAAGGAAATTTGGAGTTTAACGAACATCAACTACGGAGTAGTTGAATAAAACCAATAACACTATACTATAGAATAATCGTGATTGAACCAATCATAGCAAGTCATGCATTAGGAATAATCTAATAGCATACAATTTGAATAACTATAGCATACCTTGCTTGAACAAAACTAAGCCAAGGTTAATTAGAATTGAATAATAAACATGCATAGCAATTTAGTTATACATGAAAATTCATAATCAAAATACAAGAATAACTTGTTTGTCCTCAAACCAAAGTCTAGACGACTTACATCATTATAAGATAGAGTTAGAAAAACTTGCACAATGAAGTTTTGAGTTAGAGAGCTTGCCTTTAGCATAAGCTAAACCCTTACCACTTGAATTAATACCCTATACATATGCCATACTGACATAGTTAGTCATTACCAACATTGTATATTTATATAAACAAATGTATTCATCATGTGGGTTAAATTACCTATTCACATAATCCACAATGTTACAAGTAGGTAACACTTAATAACATGATCATTCATAGTTTAATACTACTGAAATTATCATTTAACATTATTATTATCAACACATAAAATTTATTTTCAAGTTTTGTACACTAAAACAAAACTGTCAGAATATTCTGCTAACTCGCGCTGTGGCGCCACAGTTTACACTGTGGTTCGCGCTGCGGCGCTGAGTTGGCGCTGCGGCTCGGGTCACAAGCCATTGGTTGGCGCTGCGGCGCGAGATTTGTACTGCAGGGCCGCGCTGCGGCGCTAGAGTCCAGAATCTGGCGACTAAACTCGGCAACAGCATGAACAAAAGCCAAATTGGCCAAAAAGCTCGAATCTAATAGACTGATTATCATGTAATACACATATAAACTTCATATAAACATATTTTGAAGACTTCTAACATGTTTCTACTCATAAAATAACATAGACATCAAATATACAACATCCAATTTCAATGTTTTTGAAAAAACTCCATTGTTGATATTTTCAAAGAAAATCAACACTGTGATTTTGTTTTTCAACCAAAACACTAAATTCAAAACATCACGATTATGATTTTACATACTCTAGCAATTCTAAATATCAATTTATCAATTTAACAACTAATTAAACCTTAATTTCTATTTTAAATTAAGCCATACTCATATATTTTTCATATGAACACTCTGTAATATATTTTCTTCTACAAAACACATACATACATGAATTACTATATCTATAATCATATATAACTAATGAAATAACCTTATAATCAATAATCATACAAAACTATATTCATAACAATAATTTATCTTTTATAAAAATTTCACAGAGAACTTTTTGGGAAGAAGAAAAACTAAACTTTTAAAGAAAAGGTTAAGCTCCAACCTTTGATTAAGAAGATGATGGCTACTTTTGATTATCAATGTCTTTTCTCCAATTCCTTTATCAAAACTTGTTAGAATTTCTCTCAAATTCTCTCTAGTTTTCTTCCTCTCTTCTTTTCTCTCAGTAAATTTTCATTGAGTCTTTCTTCTCCCTAACTCTAATATACGTAGAGTATTATAACGTATATAGTAATAATATATATTAATGATATAATATAAGTACTGATATAATTATATCAGTTATGTTTTTATTTGAAAATCAAAAGTCATAAGGCTTGTTTGGCTAATCCAAATAATATAACTCATTAACCATTACATCTTGTTTGGTAAATCTAATTAAAATAAATGGATTAATCCTTATACCTTGTTTGCTACAATATTATTAGATTAAAGACTTATTATGCAATAAGACATGTTTGGCAAAAACTAAATTAAAGTCTTTTAGCTTATTTTAATAACTCCTTTGTAGCAAAGTTATTAGTCACACTTTTATTTAATTAATAAATCAATTAAAACATTAATATATTAAATTACTTTAGCACATAATTTAATATCACATAATTATAATTTCTTTTATAATTATAATTTTATTTAACCAACTAATATTTTAAATTACAATTTCTCATTTAAAATATTATAATTTATTTAAATCACTGTAAGCTCTCTAGCTTACTTACTAAATTAATTTATTATATAATCTCATAATAATTAATTCTTAGCTCCTTAATTATTTATTCAACAAATAATTAATCAAACCACATCAACTCAAATTGCCATTAAATACTTATATAATTCATTAAATATTTAATATTGCAAATAAATATTTGATATTTAATATTTAATTATTTATTTAGCAAATAATTAACTAAACCACATCAACTCAAATTGAATAATTATTTATTTAACCATAAATATATCCATTAAATACTTATATAAATCAATAAATATTTAATATTACACTTTAAAATTTTGGAATGTTACATCATTCCCTCCTTACAAGGATTCTGTCCTCAGAATCACAACTCAAACAAATCATTCGTTACATTCTTCCCTACTTGCAAAGATTATGTCCCCAGAATCGAAGACACAGATTAAATAAATAACTCAGGGTACTCATTCAACATTTTCTCTTCGAGTTCCCACGTAGCTTATTCAGCGTTGTGGTTCCTCCATATCACCTTCACAGAAGGTATCACCTTATTCCTGAGCACTTGTTCTTTCCTGTCGACTATCTGGATAGGAACCTCTTCATAAGACAAATCTTTCTCGAACTGTAGCTTTTCGTACTCGATCACATGTTTGTAGTCGGGTTTATATGGTTGTAACACCGAAATGTGAAAAACATTATGAATGTTTTCCAACATTGGAGATAGAGCTACCTCGTAAGCCACCTCTCCCACTCTTCGCAGCACTTCAAAGGGTCCAATAAACCTTGGGCTTAGCTTTCCCTTTTTACCGAAACGAATTTTCCCCTTCTAGGGAGAAACTTTTAAGAATACAAAAGTTCCTACATCAAATGCACGATCTTGTCTGTGTTTATCAGCATACTTTTTCTGTCTATCTTGGGCTGCGACTAATCTTGTCCTGATGAGTTTGACAACGTCAGCAGCTTGTTGTACCAGTTCTGGTCCTAACAGTTGGCATTCACCGACTTCATCCCAGCACAGTGGAGTTCTGCACTTTCTGCCGTACAATGCCTCGTAAGGTGGCATGCCGATGCTCGCGTGATAACTGTTGTTGTAAGCAAATTCTACCAACGATAGTTGATCTTCCTAGCTTCCTTTAAAGTCCATGACACATGCTCTCAGCATATCTTCCAATGTCTGAATTGTTCGTTCGCTTTGGCCATCTGTTTGTGGATGATAAGCCGTACTCATTCGCAACTGTGTCCCCATGCATTCTTGTAGTCTCTTCCAAAAATTCAATGTGAACCGCGGATCTCTATCGGACACAATTGATACTGGCACTCCGTGCCTCGAAACGATATCCTTAATGTACAATCTTGCCAACTGATCAAGATTGAATCTAATCTTTATTAGTAGAAAGTGCGCTGATTTCGTCAGTCTGTCCACTACTACCCAAATCGCATCGCATCCTCTCTAAGTAGTTGGAAGACCCACCACAAAATCCATCGTGATGTGTTCCCACTTCCATTCCGGTATTTCTAACGGTTGGAGTATTCCGCTGGGTCTTTAATGTTTGGATTTTACTCTCTGACATGTCAAGCATTTCGCTACGTATTCAGCAACATCCCTTTTCATATTTGGCCACCAAAAATATTGGTGCAAATCCTGATACATTTTCGTGCTTCGTGGATGAATTGAATATTTTGAGCTATGAGCTTCGGTCAAAATTTCTTCTTTCAGCTCTGGTGTTGCTGGAACCCAAATTCTTCCCTCAAACCGTAGTAGTCCTTCGGTGTCAATCTTATATTTTACATCACCACATTTAACCAAATTCTCTTTGATTTTCCCACACTCTTCATCTTGTAGTTGAGCAATCTTCACTTTGTTCAGTAAGTTGGACCAGCTTCTATCTGGAATAGTTGTTCGTCAGATTCTTTTGAAAATTTGATTTCCAACGCCAATTTTGTCATTGTTGAAATGAGCTCTTCCTGAGTTGTTATCAGCATCAACTTCTCCCGACCTTTCCTGCTTAAAGCATCTGCCACCACATTCGCTTTTCCCGGATGATAAAAGATTTCACAATTATAATCTTTTATCAATTCCATCCACCTTCTTTGACGCATGTTCAAATCCTTCTGAGTGAAAATATACTTCAGACTTTTGTGGTCTGTGTAGATCTCATATTTCTCTCCATAAAGATAGTGTCTCCATATCTTCAGAGCAAACACAACTGCAGCCAATTCCAAATCATGAGTCGGATACCCCTTCTCATAATCCTTCAGTTGTCTTGATGCATAGGAAATAACTTTGTCGTTCTGCATAAGAACACAACCCAACCCTTTGTGTGAGGCATCACTATATACTACAAAATTTCTTGTATTATCTGGTAATGTCAATACAGGTGCCACACTTAACTTCTTCATCAAATCTTGGAAACTCTCTTCACATTTCTCCGTCCAAACGAATTTTATAGCTTTCCTTGTCAAATTTGTTAGCGGAGTGGCTATCTTAGAAAAATCTTGAATAAATCTTCTATAATAACCAGCCAGTCCCAAGAAACTCCTCACTTCTGACGGTGTTCTTGGTTGTTCCCAATTGATTACTGCTTCCACTTTTGACGGATCCACTGAGATTTCATCTTTGTCAATCACATGCCCCAAAAATTGTACACGGTCGAGCCAAAATTTGCACTTAGAGAATTTTGCATACAGCTTTTCCTTTCTTAGTGTCTCCAATGTCAAACGTAACTGTTCCATGTGTTCTTCTTGAGTTTTGGAATACACCAGAATGTCATCAATGAATACCACTACAAACTTTTCCAGGAATGGTTTAAACACCCTGTTCATCAAATCCATGAACGTAGCAGGTGCATTGGTTAAACCAAAAGACATCACCAGAAACTCGTAATGTCCATACCGAGTTCTGAATGCCGTTCGTGGTATATCCTCCTTTCTTACCTTCAATTGGTGATACCCACTTCTCAAATCTATTTTCGAAAAGTACTTAGCACCCTTCAGCTGATCAAACAAGTCATCTATTCTTGGCAACGAGTATTTGTTTTTAATAGTAACTTTGTTTAACTCCCTATAATCAATGCAAAGACGCATGGACCTGTCCTTCTTCTTCACGAATAAAACTGGTGCTCCCCACGGTGATACGATTGGTTGAATATATTTCTTGTCCAGCAGCTCTTGCAACTGTACCATCAGTTCCTTCATTTCTACCGGAGCCATTCTGTACGGGGCCTTTGATATCGGTGTTGTTCCCGGTGCTAAGTCGATCATGAACTCAATTTCTCTGTCAGGCGGAAGTCCTGGCAAATCCTCTGGAAAAACGTCTTCGAATTCCCTCACTACTGATATTTCTTCCAGTTTTACCCCCTTCTTCTTAGTATCGACTATGTAAGCTAAATAGCCCACACAACCTTGACTCAACAATTTCTTGGCATGCATAGTCGTCAGACATTTCATTTGTCTAGGCGACTTGCTACCATAAAATACTACCTTTGACGGAGTCATAAGGTTTACCCACTTCTTTTGGCAGTCAATTACCGCTCCGTATTTGAACAACCAATCCATTCCCAAAATTACATCAAATTCCCCCAGTCTAATCGGAATTAAATCTACCAACAAGATATTCTCCTTAATGTTCACCCTACAGTTCTTGTATACGAATCTAACAGAGATTATTTCCTTATTCGCAATTTCTATGTTCAAAGGAAAATTCAGTTCTTCTCTAGGCAATTCTAACCTCTTAGTAAATTCATCAGATATAAACGAGTAAGTAGCACCCGAATCAAATAATACATATGCATCAATATCATTGATTGGAATAATACCTGACACCACATCTTTTGATTGCATAAAATCTTGCACAGTCATATTGAAGGTTATGGCTATGGGTTTGTTTGATGCTGCAGGTCCTGCAATAGCCCATGTACTTCCCTTGTTACCTCCATTGCTTCTGGTTGTCACTCCCTCCTTCTTCTTAGGGCATTCACGAGCAAAGTGATCCTTGGATCCGCACGTGAAGCACGCATTCTTCTTCGGTTGAGTGCAATTTGGGGCGATGTGACCCTCCTGGCCACAATTGTAGCAAACTCGTTTCCCCATCAAGCACGCACCCCTATGAAACTTCCCACATGTCGCACATGCTTTAAACTTTTTGTTTTTATGGTTATCCTGTTGGTTTCCAGTACCCATACTCCCATTCCACTTCATCTTCAAGTTGTTGTTGTTGTTGTTGTTGTTGTTGTTGTTGTTGTTGTTGTTTCCACCGCTACTACTCCCATTCTTAGTCTCATTCTCATTCTTCTTCTTCTTTTGTTCCTGGTTGAACTTTGTCACTGCCTCGCCTCCACCTTCAGCGAGTACTGCTTTCTCCATCACTGCTGCAAATGTCTTCAACTGGAATAGGGATACCATACTATACAGCCAGGGCTTCAGTCCCTGTTCAAACCTCTTCGCCTTACGTTCGTCTGTGCAAACCTGATATGGCGCAAACCTCGCCAATTCGTTGAATCTCGCGGCATACTCAGATACGGTCATCGTTCCTTGCTTTAGTTCCAGAAACTGTACTTCCAGTTGACTTTCAAACTCTCTGGGAAATAGGTCTCGAAAAACAACTCCTTGAACCTATCCCAGGTCATCACTCCTGGCCCTTCACGAGTTTTATTGGCCTGCCACCAATAACTAGCTTCGACTTTCAACATGAACGTTGCGAAAGCAGTCTTTTGATCATCCCCTACCCGACCGACATCGAATACTTTTTCTATCTCCATAATCCAGGTTTGTGCTTCGACTGGATTCATGGACCCACGGAATTCAGGTGGTCCAACCGCCTTGAAATCCTTAAACGTCGTACCATGGTTTTGTGGTTGGTTCTGCAACGCTCCAGTCAGTAGTGTCACTAGTTGTTGAATGGGATTCACATCAACATTATCGTTATTGTTAGTTCCTTCAGTGGTTCTCTGTCGTGTTGGTTGACTTCTGGGAGGCATTTTCTGTTAAAAAAAATTCATAGATTTTTATTCAATTCTTTTAAGAAATTTCTACTTAACTTGCCTCCAAAAGAAATAACCACATAACACATAACACTTTGAATAAGGTAACAACTTTTATTGATTCATAATCTTTTCGAGAACATAAAACAATAGCATCACTGCTATTTACATTACTTTCCTGAACTACAAAAGTTTCAGGACAACATCATTATTATCATATCCCATGGTTACTTAACACTAGGGATTTACACATTATTTAATACTTATTACGTACATTACCGACACATTTTCTACGATGATCTATTAAGGTACTTCTTAGCCCTATCACGTTCTTCCTCCATGACTCGAAACATTGTTCTGCGATCTAACACGAATGATGGCAGCGTCTCGAACTGAATCGGATATCCCATGACCCGGTCTTGAGCTCGATTAATTGCGGTGTTAAATACTTTATCCATCTCTTCCATCTTCATCCCCTTTGCCTGCGCGTCTCTCGCTGCTCTTCCAGTTCGTTGATAAGCTTGCTCGTATGCATCTTCAGCTCTTGCCCTCTTAGCAGCTTCTTCTCTCAGCTTGCTCTTCAGTTCAGCAACCATCTCGATCAATTGTTCTTTCTCTCCTTCAGTCTGTATTAATTTCTCCTCGGCGTTTGTCAGTCATTCCTCACGATCCTGGATCTCGCCGTCTTTTTGTGTCATTGCAGTCTGTTGTTCAGCTACTATCTCCTGCAACTCCTCAACTGTATCTTGAAGTTCCACGTTATGGTCATGCACCTCATCGTATATACGGCCTGCTATCGAGTTAAGTGGAATCCTTTCCTCCACTTCCTCGTCATCATCATCCTCCTGTGGTAACTCAACGGAATCCTCCTCATCTGTCTCCACATCATCATCATCATCTTCAACTACTGTGACCAACGGGGCTGACTCCCATGGCAGTAGTTGTTCCCAAACTACCTGAAGGTCGCGAGGCTCCTCCTCTATAGGTATTTGAGGTCCCTCCACCCTAGCCTGACTGGATTCTCTGACTTTAGTCGTCCTGACAACAAAGTTTTAAAGTTTTAGTTATTAATCATTCTACTCGACACTCGCGAGCACATAAGTTATAAACACATAAGCACATAAGTCTTTTATTATTTCTTTCCTAAAACTCGATAAGAGTAATCTCACACTATCTTTTCAAAGGTTACTTCCTAAGGCTTTTCCCCCACCTGAGGTTCATAACCTAAAGCTTTGATACCAACCTGTGACACCCCCAAATCTTGGTACTTCATTTCCTCAAGATTTGGTACTCACGTAATCAAAACATTAATTTCTAACTACCCATTCATAATATAATTGAATAGTAAAAGAAAACATGCCCATACAGGATTAAATTTAAATAAACATCTCCCAGGTTATCTAACCTTTAACAACAATCATTCAAATGCGGATAAATAAATAACTTCATTACAATCATTGAACCAAATTCTAAAAATAAACTATCAAACTATTACAAGTCTTCAGCATTTATTCATCTTTCCTTTTCCCTTACTAGTGCTCGGTACGTCACCAGTTTCAACTTTAGCTGTAAGAAATTTTACAGGCAAGAGTGAGCAAACAAGGCCCAACAATAAGTAAATCATTAAACTTTTACATCAATTGCCAATATCAGGCTCAATAGAACTGAACAATATATTCTATAAACTTTCTGAAAACTTTAACATTTACTGAGGGTCTAATGACCACGAATCATGTCCACAATTATAAGTAATCTTTCAACTTAAACTTTAATAGTCATAAGACTATAAGGACTCCACGTACTTAGGGGGGTCAACCCTTCGTACAATGTATTGTGCACAATCATTTCAACGCTAAGCGTAAACCTCTATTAAAAGAGTTGTTCATCTCAGTATTTAGAATACAAGTCCGCACCAAAGTAAGTTTGGTTTGGATAAGCTTTCAAGGAAATTTGGAGTTTAACGAACATCAACTACGGAGTAGTTGAATAAAACCAATAACACTATACTATAGAATAATCGTGATTGAACCAATCATAGCAAGTCATGCATTAGGAATAATCTAATAGCATACAATTTGAATAACTATAGCATACCTTGCTTGAACAACACTAAGCCAAGGTTAATTAGAATTGAATAATAAACATGCCTAGCAATTTAGTTATACATGAAAATTCATAATCGAAATACAAGAATAACTTGTTTGTCCTCAAACCAAAGTCTAGACGACTTATATCATTATAAGATAATTGAATTGAAAACAATAATTAGCTCAATTATAAGATAGAGTTAGAAAAACTTGCACAATGAAGTTTTGAGTTAGAGAACTTGCCTTTAGCACAAGCTAAACCCTTACCACTTGAATTAATACCCTATACATATGCCATACTGACATAGTTAGTCATTACCAACATTGTATATTTATATAAACAAATGTATTCATCATATGGGTTAAATTACCCATTCACATAATCCATTATGTTACAAGTAGGTAACACTTAATAATATGATCATTCATAGTTTAATACTACTGAAATTATCATTTAACATTATTATTATCAACACATAACATTTATTTTCAAGTCTTGTACACTAAAACAAAACTGTCAGAACATTCTGCTAACTCGCGCTGTGGCGCCACAGTTTACACTGTGGTTCGCACTACGGCGCTGAGTTGGCGCTGCGGCTCGGGTCACAAGCCATTGGTTGGCGTTGCGGCGCGAGATTTGTACTGCTGGGCCGCGCTGCGGCGCTAGAGTCCAGAATCCGGCGACTAAACTCGGCAACAGCATGAACAAAAGCCAAATTGGCCAAAAAGCTCGAATCTAATAGACTGATTATCATGTAATACACATATAAACTTCATATAAACATATTTTGAAGACTTCTAACATGTTTCTACTCATAAAATAACATAGACATCAAATATACAACATCCAATTTCAATGTTTTTGACAAAAACTCCATTGTTGATATTTTCAAAGAAAATCAACACTGTGATTTTGTTTTTCAACCAAAACACTAAATTCAAAACATCACGATTATGATTTTACATACTCTAGCAATTCTAAATATCAATTTATCAATTTAACAACTAATTAAACCTTAATTTCTATTTTAAATTAAGCCATACTCATATATTTTTCATATGAACACTCTGTAATATATTTGCTTCTACAAAACACATACATACATGAATTACTATATCTATAATCATATATAACTCATGAAATAACCTCATAATCAATAATCATACAAAACTATATTCATAACAACAATTTATCTGTTATAAAAATTTTATAGAGAACTTTTTGGGAAGAAGAAAAACTAAGCTTTTAAAGAAAAGGTTACGCTCCTACATTTGGTTAAGAAGATAATGGCTACTTTTGATTATCAATGTCTTTTCTCCAATTCCTTTATCAAAACCTGTTAGAATTTCTCTCAAATTCTCTCTAGTTTTCTTCCTCTCTTCTTTTCTCTCTGTAAATTTCCACTGAGTCTTTCTTCTCCCTAACTCTAACATACGTAGAATATTATAACGTATATAGTAATAATATATATTAATGATATAATATAAGTACTGATATAATTATATCAGTTATGTTTTTATTTGAAAATCAAAAGCCATAAGGCTTGTTTGGCTAATCAAAATAATATAACTCATTAACTCTTACACCTTGTTTGGTAAATCTAATTAAAATAAATGGATTAATCCTTATACCTTGTTTGCTAAAACATTATTAGATTAAAGACTTATTATGCAATAAGACATGTTTGGCAAAAACTAAATTAAAGTCCTTTAGCTTATTTTAATAACTCCTTTATAGCAAAGTTATTAGTCACACTTTTATTTAATTAATAAATTAATTAAAATATTAATCTATTAAATTACTTTAGCACATAATTTAATATTACATAACTATAATTTCCTTTATAATTATAATTTTATTTAACCAACTAATATTTTAAATTACAATTTCCCATTTAAAATATTATAATTTATTTAAATCACTGTATGCTCTCTAGCTTACTTATTAAATTAATTTATTATATAATCTCATAATAATTAATTTCTTAGCTCCTTAATTATTTATTCAACAAATAATTAACTAAACCACATCAACTCAAATTGCAATTAAATACTTATATATTTCATTAAATATTTAATATTGCAAATAAATATTTGATATTTTATATTTAATTATTTATTTAGCAAATAATTAACTAAACCACATCAACTCAAATTGAACAATTATTTATTCAACCATAAACATATCCATTAAATACTTATATAAATCAATAAATATTTAATATTACACTTTAAAATTCTGGAATGTTACAGCATACATTTGGAAAACATTCCACTTTGCTATTTCGTAGAATATAATTCTTGATTAATCATTTGAATATCGTAGAAAACCTTGAAAGTGTTGTACTCTTTCATTATTGAATTATTATTGCGTAGAATGTGAGAAGGCTTGATATTGATTTCTATACCTTTATCGTATGTCTTAACTTGCGGGGCAAACTTGTTGCTCACCCTTGCTAAATAAAACTTTTCAGCTAGGGACAAAGTTGCAGAAGGTGCTGCGAAGAAGAACAAAGGAAAAGGCATAGTTATTGTAACGACCCCAAAATCTATACAATTTAAATCCCGACTTCGGTCGTTAACCATACATTCAACCTCTAAATAATACATCATTATTCGATGTTAAACTTAATAAAATTGCGGAATATTTAAAACTTTTATACATTTCCTTCTTTCTTACCCTGAATCGCAACCATTACATTACATCTCTTTGATTCAATCTTATGTCATGAATCGTTACAACAAAATAATTATACAAAGTTTTACATCATAACTAAATATCCATATACATTAGATAGCTCAACTTACATTTCAACAACATGTTACGTTCAAAATATAAAATACATTTCTCATAAAACATAAGTAATCTTCGTGAATATAGATCTCTATAACTCACATAGCACGTATCTTTACCTTAAAATCTTGACCTGCAAAAGTGGTTATTTGCAAGAGTGAGCTCTACAGCCCAGCAAAGTCTAACAGTTTTCATGCATCACATAACATATAATAACATGCTCGATATACATCTCATTAAAGTAACATGGCATAGATGCTTTTAATTCACATAGCAAATATAAAGATTGAGTTCCTTACTCAATCATCATTACTTAGCCAAAACAATGCAGTCATATATTAACTTTAACATTTCATGATTCAACATGCATAACATATCATGCAATTTAACACAGTTCATCAAGTCCACGTAGAAAATAGGAACCGGAAGACTTGCCTTGATTGTTGTTTACCAATAACAGTATAACAGCTTACAGCTATCTGCACTTCACGTGCCCTACGCAATTATATAATCATACACATTAAATATTAGTCACATAACAACACATAGTAATTGTAATGTAAACTCTAATATATGTCTCATAATCTTTCCTATTAATAAATACACAACGTTCAACTTAATTGTGTTAACTTTCAACTTATATCTCACTATATTTCATATTCGCAGTTCATTCAAGTGCTTAAGTCTTGCTAGGACTACATATTGGTTTTATATTAAACCCATTCCATATCTTATAATATTCATTTCAATGGAATTGAAACACTTTTTAAGTTCATTAACACTTGGCACGGCGTTTCGACGTTCATTCGTCACACGCCGGATTTGCCTCTCTTGTGTATGCTTACTATGCTTCTATAACTCATCTAATACATCATATATTAATATTAAATATCATTATATTTACTATTATTCATGTTTTGTAACTTAGGACAACATCTTTTATGGTCTGGAGCACGACACATGCATATGTGCATGTCCGACACCCTCCGATTGCCCCCAAAAACATAATAGTCCTAAAGATGACCATTTGTGACCCATACTAATTACCTCAAATTGAAAAATGTAAAGAACAAAAGTTGTAGGTCTACTCGTCCTCGTTCCGGATCATCTTGAATCACCTCAATCGGAGTTCGTATGAGGAATTTATGGCTATTTTACTACAGGAGGTCAAAACTGTCCAACCCAGACCACTTTTCCGGCGCCGGGGCGCGGAACAGTGGCACTGGGGCTCGAGCTACAGCGCTGGGGCGCGAGATACAGTGCTGGGGCGTGAGCTACTGGCCCGTTTTGGCGTTGGGGCGCAAACCTTGGCTCCCGGGCGCGAAATTTGGCACTGGGGCGTGAATTTTGACGCTCGGGCGCCGAAATTCGCAGAACACAACCACGAAGAACAGAACAACTAATTTTTTTGTCTATTACTTCAATTCTAACACTAATTAACATCCATAACTTCATCGCAAACTACACATAAACATTTAACAATCATCCATATAACAATTACCAACAATTAAACAACTACTTTAGAAAACTTCATTATTTGAAAACATTGTTTTTAAGAAAAACTCCATTGTTAACGTTGTTTAACACTGTAATATCAATAATAACCCAAACTTGATTACTTTAAAGTACGATTCTCTGAAATTCATACCCAATTAACATACATAAGCTTCAATTTCATAATTAGCATACGATAAAATACTAATTTTGTTATACTCCAAAACATGTTCATGTTCATCCTCATGTCCACTGTAAAACTAATTTCTTCTTTCTCTTTGAACGTATTTTAGCATACAACATATATATACATTTATGCTAGTATAACCATTAAAATTATAAATACACATAATTTCCTAACCAATTATAAAATCATGGTTTTACAGAAAGTTTGTAAAGAATTTTATGTTACCGTCAAATTCAAAAACACAGAGACTTAGAGATTATAACGTAAAACATATATGTTAAGGTTATGTAACATACCTTTTTGTTGCTTAAGAAATCCTTGTTAAACACTGAGAATTTGTTTTGGTGGCTTTGAAATCACAGACTTGTCTTTCTCTCAAACTCTCTCAAACTTTATAAAACTTTTCTTTCTTCTTCCCTTTTCTCTCTTAGGCTTTAGCCAAATAGATTAGATGTAACTAAAATAAACTAACGTATCTTTTCAAAAGTTTTAAAACTGACGCCACTAATGGAATTATTAAAACAGCGGTTACCACAAATTATTATACATTATTTATATTTTCTTTATTTAATTTATATTATTAATAAATTAAATTTAAAAATCCAAAAGTCATAAGGCTCCGTTTGGCAAAACGCTTTAAAATTAAAGACTTAATATATATTTAAGGCTTGTTTGGCAAAATAAATTAAAACTACTTTAATTTATTTTAATAACCACTTATAATAAAGTTATTTGTCACACTTCTAATTAATTAAGTTTTCATACTTAATTTAATTAATTCTAATAACAATTCATTGCATAATATAATAATTTATTTATTCATTATAACTTTATAACTTAATTATTAAATTAGAATACTATCTCAGAATTTCCTTAACTCATTAATTATTTATTAAATAATTAATTAATCAACTCAAATCAAAACAAACAAACATTTATTCACGATAAATACATCCATTAAATATTTATATAATTCAATAAATATTTAAATATTATAATTAAAAATCTGGATTGTTACATCATTCCCTCCTTACAAGGATTCTGTCCTCAGAATCACAACTCAAACCACTCATTCGTTACAATCTTCCCTACTTACAAAGATTCTGTCCCCAGAATCGAAGACACAAATTACACAAATAACTCAGAGAAATCTTTCATCATTTTATCTAAATATAGATTTTATATTTCCTACTATATTCATTACCTAACAAATTCTAGGTTTCATTTCATAACTTTCATTTGAACTCAATTATATTTTGAGTATTATATACCTTTTAACCCATTCATTTCCTTTTCTAAGGATCGTTATCATCAACACTCGGGATATTACATTCACCCTTTCTTCTAAGAATTTCGTCCTCGAAATTTTATTTATTAATTTTTATTCATTCATTCTATCAAATTAGATTTTACATTACTACTTCATTCATTCCTTAGGTTCTATAACCACTTTTTCCACAAAGATCATTCTACAATTCATACAATTATTAACTTTTCTATTAAAAGTTTCACATTATTCTTTAATAACTCATATCCTTCTGACTTCAAAATCTCTTTTCTCACTTATTCGACATATTCATTATTCAGTGTCATATTCTATGACTCACTTCTTTCTAAGGAATATCATCCTTATCACATTCACCTTTCAGAATACCAACAATCTTCCACAATTGCTCAATAATTGCGAAGCGATATGAATAACAGGAATTTAAAAGATTCCAAATCATGCTGAGGGTCATAAGACCACGAACTATGTCCACAGTTTCAAGTAATCTTTCAACTTCAACTTTAACAGTCATAAGACTATAAGGACCCCCATACTTAGGGTGTTAAGCCCTTCATACGATGTAGTGTGTACAAACATTTAAACGTTATGCGTATGTCCATAGTTATAAGTAATCTTTCAACTTAAACTTTAACAGTCAGAAGACTATAGGGACTCCTCGTAGTTAGGGTGATCAACCCTTCGTACAATGTATTGTGCACAAACATCTCAACGCCTCCGCGTAATCCCTTATAAAAGGGTTGTTCATCTCAGCTTTTTAACATCTGAATCCGCAGCAAAATAATTTGGTTTGGCATAACTTCTCAAGAAACTCTTGAATTTCATGAGCATCATTCAATATTCGTCTAGCTAAATCAAATAGCATAGACTTCTACAACAATTCGGACGTCAATCGAAATATATATATATATATATATATATATATATATATATATATATATATATATATTCTCATATCTTAAAGAAATCTCCAAAAATCTTTTTATGACATCATGATACCGCACTGTATTTACAGTCCGTTGAGGATTCCGTCATTTGGTGACTTTATCATACTACATCATACCATAGTGGGTTGACGATCCTTAGATCACCTCCAACACTAGGTAATACTGCATTGATGACTCCATCGTTTTTATCATCTTTGCACCAGGTTACATGATGCATTAATGATATAAAATACATTTTGATATATTGCAAATCATTTTTGTCTAGCTGAAGTAATTAGCATAGACATACGAATAACGGTATTGTTGTTAAAACTCATTGGTTTCATCATTTGATCCAATGTTTTTTGAGAAAATAAAAGTGTAAACATCAGCACGAAGTCAATAAATTTCGAAAGCCTAGCATAGCTAGTAGATTTAGAATACCTATGCTTCCACCATCAACTCCACTTTCTATAATGATCCATTGCTTAATAGGTCTATCTATTCCTATCATCCTCAATACTCTATTCACACTTAATTATACCCTAGTTCATCAAACTTACCACACGTTATGAGTTCAGGAACTTGCCACAATCATATGAGTTTAAGAACTTATCCTAGTCAGACCATAGGCATCCATTCGCTGAGGGGTTCAAAAACATACCATATAATTATGAGTCACGAACCTACCATAAGTATGAGTTTTAAGAACTCGCACTTACCTTATAATATTCTCTAACTATACTCTACCTATCTGTTATACACATGAGAAAAGAATCACCTTCTCAACATGCATATAGCAAATAGCGCGACACAAACATTCCAATGATTATCATTGTGATAAACTGAGTGCAAGCACAAAACCCTCGCCCATACAAAGGTTTGTACAACTCAGCCATCACAAGAGTTCTCAATTGAAATCCCACCTAACTCTATCTTTCTTTTAACTTGCTCTTTGCTCGATACGAATTCCTCGTATCACATCATCTATAACTCCTCATGAGTTATCTCGTACTATTTCATAGTACACCATCTTCATAGCATTAAGCTATAATCATTCAAACATTACAGACCATCTTTCTTTTATAACTTAAACAGATCACGTCGTGACCTTATTCTATAATCATCTCTCTTAAAATTCTTTTGTTAACTCGTGATCGTTTTGTTTTACGATCCTCATTCTTTCTCTTTTTCATCATTTATGACATTATTCGTTATCTTGGCTATTGGAGTTAGGAAAGTCCCATTTCTTACCTTTATATCTCTTCAAGATTCTTCTTTGAATCTTCTTGTTTATATTACAATTCTTACTTTAAGAATTCCTAACTTCAGTTACATCGCTCAAAATTTCATTCGAGTTCTACACTTTCATCATACGTGTCCATTTCTACACTTGGTACACATCGAGTCTCTAACAGTTTTAATATGGTACGCTAAGTGGTTTCCCACAAACAACCAACAAACTAGGTTCCGAGTTGCTAGTTCGTATATACCTTCGCTCTATGAAGGAATCGTTTAGCCCAGATACCATACATCAACTACTAAAGAGTACAATTGCACCATACTTAGATATAACTCTCTTTTCTTAACTTCTTTATCACTCTTCTTGTGACACCCCCAAAATTAGGTATACATCACCCATATTTGGGTCATCAGATACAAAGTACAGAATACAAATACAACTTATTAACACAACTGTCGTGTACAATACGACAAAACATAAACTGCGAGTTTGAATACAAATATTATCTTCTAGAGAGTATTCATACTCAAAAGGAGTCCTCATTACATTTATTAACACACTATTACATAGAATAGTGAGGACTACTAACTAATACTATCATTCGAACCATCACTCCGTTCCCCGACTTGCCCCAGCTACGTTCTCATTTCTTGAAGAGAACAGTGAAAGAAAGGGTGAGCTCAACTAGCCCAGTAAGAAATATTATGACTAAGATAATGCAGAATAAATTATCATTAGCCTTCAACAATGTTAAACTGATAAAATATAATAGACATCAAGTTTAACTGCAGCGGAATAAGCAATCCATTAAAAGAGTCAAGTAAAAAATGAACTCTACTATCTTTTATGATTTAAAAGGTTTTCCAACACTGTTATTGTTGGGACTCAGCTTAATAAAATAATCCACATCATCGAATCACCCCTGCACTACGGCCAAAGATATTCGTGTATTCATTAATGGTCATGATCATGCCAACAACTGTCCATCAATGCACTACGGGCCAATGAGGACTTTTACCACATCATTTGTAATATTACGGTCATGATTATACCGAATAATCCCTGGTCATAATCATACCAAGTCCATCTATGCACTACAGGCCACAGATGACTTTTAACATTTTATAAACATGAGGATGATGACAATGATATAAGAATTCAATAAAACAAATTCAAGAATTAATTTATCCAAGAATTAACAACGTCCAAATTGTCAACATGATACTGCTTTGTAGAGTAAAATTCAAGAATGCTTAGAAGAATATTTTCATGAAAAGATACTGGATGAAACGAAATTATCAAGGATATTCCACAAATTTCATGGAGTATAGAAGTCAAAACTTAACCAACTGAGTACAATAAAGAATGGAATAACAAAAGAAATCACCATGCATGCGATAGACCGCATAGACAGGTTATTTCAACAGAATAATAAATAATGGAACCAGGTCCGGCGTAAACGCACAGACAGGATATTCTGACAGAATAATAAATAATGGAACCAGGTCCGGCGTAAACGCACAGACAGGATATTTCGACAGAATAATAAATAATGGAACTAGGTTCGGCGTAAATGCACAGACAGGATATTCCGACAGAATAATAAATAATGGAACCAGGTCCGGTGTAAAACACACAGACAGGATGTTCCAACAGAATAATAATAAAAACGGAACCAGGTCCGGTGTAAAACACACAGACAGGATGTTCCAACAGAATAATAATAAAAACGGAACCAGGTCTGGTGTAAAACACACAGACAGGATGTTCCAACAGAATAATAGAAGAATGTCACCAAGTATAGGGTATACCACTTTTACAGGTTATTCCAACAGAATAATAAGAAATAGAACAACAACAGTTCTCTTCATGAATAAGAAAGAATAACACCCCTTACCGTTTTAAAGAAGAGCTGAAATAAGGAAGTAGTTAAGTAGCAGAATACTCTTCTTCTCTCTCTCTATAGTTTATCTCTATAGTTTCTCTCTCTAGAGTTCAGTGAATTCGTAAGAAATAATGAAGGAGTGAGCTGCTATTTATAGAAAAATAGAATGCATAGTAACTAATCCATGAACGGTCCAGATTGATTACTTTAATCTTACGGTCCATATTTAAAGAAAAATCTTTTAAATAAAATATAATATATTCTATTTATAGAATAACTTTAATAAAGTATTCTGTTTTATATAAAAAGATGTTTCTGTTTTATTACGTTAATAATACGAATAAAACAAAACGTCATTATCGCTAAATAATTCATATTATTAACTGACAATAATTGAATCAAACTGAGTGACTTCTCACATAAGCATTAATAATCAATACCGTGTGCTACTATGCAACCACACGTATTACTGTACTTTTACTACCGAGTAGTTCAACAGTAGCAATGGTAAAACTTCCGCCGTTACTTTTAATAAAATATTTTTGTCGTTTTCTCAATCCGACAATAATTCCGTTGTGGGGTCTACCAATGATTGTGCCGTTGTACGAATATTCCCTGTTAAAACGAATATTCCCCGACCAATCGAATATTATATAACAACTTGCGTACTTTATAAAATTTATAAATATTACCCACAACTATTATATCAAATTAACTCCATAATATTCAAAAATGATATTTATAGAAAATTCATCTTTATTTATAAAAGTTGGGGTATTACAACCTCCCCTTCTTATGAAATTTCGCCCTCGAAATTAGGGTACGTACCTGGTATATCAAAGAGGTAAGGATACCTTGATTTAATTTCAGATTCTAACTCCCAAGTCATTTTCTCAACATCGTGGTTTCTCCACAAAACTTTGACTTGAGGTATAACCTTGGAGCGTAGAATATGTTCCTTCTTATCCAAGATTTGAACAAGAACTTCTTCATACGTCAAATCCTCCGCTATTTCGTCCGGTTCTAACTCAATAATGTGGTTCGGGTCTTTCACATATTTGCGTAACATGGATATGTGAAAAATATTATGAACACGAGACATACTTGGCGGTAAAGCGAGTCTATAAGCCACAGTTCCTACTCGATCGAGGATTAAAAATGGACCGATGAATCGAGGATTGAGCTTTCCTCTCTTTCCAAATCTCGTAACTCCTTTCCATGGAGCAATACGTAAGAACACATGATCTCCTACATCAAATTCCACGTCCTTTCGATGAAGATCAGCATAACTCTTTTGTCGATCTTGTGAGGTTTTTATACGTTGTCGGATCGTTTGAATCTTTTCTGTAGTCATACGTACCAACTCCAATCCCAACAACGTTGCTTCACCCACCTCATCCCAGCATACTGGAGAATGACATTTTCTTCTATACAATGCTTTGAATGGAGCCATGCCAATACTTGCTTGATAACTGTTGTTGTAGGAAAACTCCACCAATGGTAAGAACTTGTCCCAACTTCCCTTGAAGTCAAAGACACAGAGTCTTAATAGATCTTCAAGAGTTTAAATAGTCCTCTCTGATTGTCTGTCCGTCTGAGGATGATATGCTGAACTAAATCGTAAATCCGTGCCCATAGCTTGTTGTAAACTAACCCAAAATCGTGAAGTGAATCTTGGGTCTCGGTCAGAAACTATGGATACTGGCATACCATGCAGTCTTACAATCTTGTTTATGTACATACGAGCAAGACGTTCAAGTGTATAAGTTTCTCGTATCGGTAAGAAATGAGCAGACTTGGTCAATCTATCAACAATGACCCAAATCGCATCAATACCTTGAGAAACCCTAGGAAGGCCGGTAACGAAATCCATGGTAATGTGCTCCCACTTCCATTCTGGAATTTCAAGTGGTTGCAATGGACCTTTTGGTACTTGATGCTCCGCATTGACTTGTTGACAAGTTAGACACCTTGAGATAAACAACGCTATCTCTCTCTTCATATTGCTCCACCAAAATGTATAACGAAGATCATGATACATTTTGGTACTTTCAGGATGGATTGCAAACGGTGTGTTGTGCGCCTCCATCATGATTTCATACTTTAAATCAGGGTTGTTAGGAACACAAAGTCTGGAGTTGACTCGAAGTATTCCTTCTTCATCGATTCTTGCTTCCGGTATAGCACCTTCTTGTACTTTCTTCCTCATACGCATCAGCTCCAGGTCTGTAGCTTGAGCAGCTTTAACTTTATCGATTAAAGTCGGTTCTACTCGTATATTCGCCATCATCACATGGGTCCCTAGAGTCTTTAACTCTATCTCCATCCTTTGCAAGTCACACAAAATGGGCCTTTGTGTTGACAATATCGCACTCGTACTTGCATATGATCTTCTACTCAATGCGTCAGCTACCACGTTCGCTTTTCCAGGATGGTATTGAATGGTATGATCATAATCTTTCAACAGTTCAAGCCAACGTCGTTGTCGCATGTTGAGTTCCTTTTGAGTGAAGAAATATTTAAGGCTTTTATGATCCGTAAAGATCTCCACCTTCTCCCCATACAAGTAATGCCTCCAAATTTTAAGTGCAAAGACAACAGCTACCAACTCTAGATCATGAGTAGGATAATTCCTCTCATATTCCTTGAGTTGTCTTGATGCATAGGCTATGACTTTTCCATGTTACATAAGAACGCATCCTAACCCTTTGCTCGAAGCATCACTGTAGAAGACAAATCCCTCCGAGCCAGATGGTATTGTTAGAACAGGTGCTGAAATGAGTCTCCTCTTGAGTTCTTGAAAACTCTTCTCACATTCTTTGCTCCAACCGAACTTTGTATCTTTTCGAGTCAGCTGAGTTAATGGAGTAGCGATTCGAGAAAATCCTTCCACGAATCTCCGATAATAACCAGCTAAACCAAGAAAGCTACGTACTTCGGTCACTGATTTAGGTTGCTCCCAGCTTTGAATAGCTTCAATCTTTGCCGGGTCAACCGATATTCCACGACTTGATACTACGTGCCCAAGGAATACTACCTCCTCCAGCCAGAACTCGCATTTCTTCAACTTGGCATAAAGCTTGTATTCACGAAGCTTTTGGAGTACCAGCCTCAAGTGTGGCTCATGATCTTCATGACTTTTGGAATAAATAAGGATGTCATCAATAAAGACGACCACAAAGTGATCCAAATATTCCTTAAATACCCGGTTCATCATATCCATGAAGGCAGCAGGAGCATTAGTCAATCCAAAGGACATGACTATGAATTCATAATGCCCGTACCGAGTTCTAAAAGCCGTCTTTGGAATATCTTCAGTTCTAACCTTCAGCTGATGATATCCAGAACGAAGATCGATCTTTGAAAAGAATTGTGCTCCTTGCAACTGGTCAAACAGGTCATCAATACGTGGCAATGGGTACCTGTTTTTGATGGTGACATGATTCAACTCCCGATAATCAATACAAAGTCGCATACTTCCATCTTTCTTCTTCACGAATAGCACAGGAGCACCCCAAGGAGAAGTACTAGGACGAATAAAGCCAATGTCTAATAATTCCTGCAGTTGGATCTTTAACTCCTGAAGTTCAATAGGAGCCATTCGATATGGGGCTTTGGAAATGGGTTTTGTACCGGGTTCAAGGTCGATACAAAATTCAATTTCACGCTCTGGGGGTAGGCCAGGAAGTTCTTCAGGGAATACGTCAGGGAATTTATTAACAATAGAAATATCATTCAAAACTGACGTATTTTTGTTTAGATCCGTGACATGAGCTAAGAAAGCTTGACATCCGTTTTTCAATAAACGAATAGCTTTATGGCTTGAGATGACAGTGATTGATTTTAATGGTTTGGTTGTTTGAATTCGCATAATAGGTCGATTAGGAATATGAAAGCTAACAACCTTACGAAAATAATCAATTTTTGCATGATGAGTAGTTAACCAATCAATCCCTAGAATCACGTCAAATGCAAATATTTTTAATGAAATAAGATCGACAGGTAATGTGTGGGTACCAACTTGAACCAAACAAGACTTATAAACCGTGGATGTAATGAAGGTTTCTCCCAATGGAGTTTCAACAGATAAGTCAAAGTCTAATTTCTCCGGAATCAAATTTAATCGATGAGCGCAAGTAGGAGAAATAAAAGAATGGGTAGAACCGGTATCAAATAAAGTATAGATTTCGTTAGAGTTTATGATAAGCTTACCCGTGATGACCTCATTCGGGTTCCTTGCTTTCTGGGAGGTCAAAACAAACGCTCTCCCTTGCACTACCGGTTTTGACTTTTCTGGGACGGCCTTTGGTGTCTCCATCTTGGCTAAACTTGTTTTTGATAAACGACAAAATCGAGCTAAATGACCTTCACTTCCACAATTATAACATGCTTTAGACGGCATCGCGCAGTTTGGACTGATGTGCCCCTTCCCTCCGCATTTGAAACATATGATAGGTGGTCGTTCTCCTTCCTTAACAACGGGTGCTGGTGCTAACGTCTTTCCATCATTATTGAATCTCCTCTTCTTAAAATGACCATTCTTATTGTTTTGGCCCTGTTTACCACCGAAGTGGTTACCATTTCTGGCCTGTTGATTCTGTAACGACCCCAAAATCTATACAATTAAAATCTCGACTTCGGTCGTTAACCATACATAACGACCCCAAAATCCATACATTTAAAATCTCGACTTCGGTCGTTAACCATACATTCAACCTCTAAATAGTACATCATTATTCTATGCTAAACTTAATAAAATTGCGGAATATTTAAAACGTTTATACACTTCCTTCTTTCATGCCCTGAATCGCAACCTTTACATTACATCTCTTTGATTCAATCTTATATCATGAATCGTTACAACAAAATGACTATACAAAGTCTTATATCATAACTAAATATCCATATACATTGGATAGCTCAACTTACAATTTAACAACATATTCCGTTCAAAATATGAAGTACATTTCTCATAAAACATATGTAATCTTCGTGAATATAGATCTCTATAACTCACATAGCACGTAACTTTACCTTAAAATCTTGACCTGCAAAAGTGGTTATTTGCAAGAGTGAGCTCGACAGCCCAGCAAAGTCTAATAATTTTCATGCATCACATAACACATAATAACATGCTCGATATACATCTCATTAAAGTAACATGGCATACATGCTTTTAATTCACATAGCAAATATAAAGATTGAGTTCCTTACTCAATCATCATTACGTAGCCAAAACAATGTAGTCATAAATTGACTTTAACATTTCATGATTTAACATGCTTAACATATCATGCAATTTAAAATAGTTCATCAAGTCCACGTAGAAAATAGGAACCGAAAGACTTGCCTTGATCGTTGTTTACCAATAATAGCTTAACAGCTTACAATTATCTGCACTTCACGTGCCCTACACAATTGTATAATCATACACATCAACTATTAGTCACATAACAACACATAGCAATTGTAATATAAACTCTACTCCACATCTCATAATCTTTCCTATTAATAAATACACAATGGTCAATTAGATTGTGTTAACTTTTCGACTTATGACTCACTATATTTCTTCTTAGTCAAACTCGAAGTTCAAGTGCTTAAGTCTTGCTAGGACTACTTATTGGTTTTATATTAAACCCATTCCATATCTTATAATATCCATTTCAATGGAATTGAAACACTTTTTAAGTTCATTAACACTTGGCACGGCGTTTCGACGTTCAATCGTCACACGCCCGATTTGCCTTTCTTGTGTATGCTTACTATGCTTCTATAACTTATCTAATACATTATTTATTAATGTTAAGCATCATTATATTTACTAAGATTCATGTTTTATAACTTAGGACATCATCTTTTATGGTCTGGAGCACTACACATGCATATGTGCATGTCTGACACCCTCCGATTACCTACGAAAACACAACAGTTCTAAAGATGACCATTTTTACCTATCCTAATGACCTTAAATTGAAAAACTTAAAGAACGAAAGTTGTAGTTCTACTAGTCCTCGTTTCGGATCATCTTGAATCACCTCAATCGGAGTTTGTATGAGGAAGTTATGGCCATTTTACTACGGGAGGTCAAAACTGTCCAAGTCAGACTTCTGTCCCCGCGCTGGGGCGCGAGGACTAAGCCAAAAAGTGGCGATGGGGCGCGAGATTGGCGCTGGGGTGCGAATTTCAGCGCTAGGGCACCAACTTCTGGCGCTGGGGCGCGAACTTTGGCGCCGGGGCGCGATTTTTGGCGCTGGGGCTCAAATTTTAGCGCTGGGGCGCCGAAACTTGCGGAACCCAACAACAAAGAACAAAACAACGCTACTGTCTTTATTTTTAACAGCAATTAACCCCAATTAACATGTATAACTTATATAAATTACACATATACACACTACCCAACATGCATATACTAGTTTAAATTACTAAATAATAATCACAGAAAACTAAATTCCTTGAAAATCATATTTTAAAACAAAACTCCATGTTTGACATTTGTTAAACACAGTGAACACTATAATCTCTAATAACCACAAATTTGATTACTTTTAAACTACAATTCTCTGTAGTTCATATCCAATTAACATAATCACACTTCAATTTCATAACTTCACAATTAACATATACTAATTTTGATATTTCTACAAACCACTTTCACACGTGAATGTTTACTGTAAAAACTAATTTCTCTTTCCCTATGAACGCTAGCATACTTCTCATATATACATACATGTGCTAATATAACAATTATAGTTACAAATACACTTAATATCATACAAAGCTATATATATATATATATATATATATATATATATATATATATATATATATATATATCCACAATTCATCTTTTACAATTATTTTACAGAGAACTTTTTGGAATAAGAAAACTAAACTTTAAAATAAAATAAGAGGATTAATATCCTACCTTTGATTTAAGAAGATAATGGTTATCCTTTTGATTATCAAGCCTCTTTTTCCCTATTCCTTTCTTAAAAACCTGTTAGAAATCACTCACTTTCTCTCTAGAGTTTTCTCAAATTTTCTCTGTATTCTTCTTCTTCTCTCCCTTTTCTTCAACTGAGTCTTTCTTTTCTCTTCTAACTTACGTAGAATAGTATAACGTATATAGTAATAATATATATTAATGATATAATATAAATATAGATATAACTTATATCAATTATGTAAGTTTTTGAAAATCAAAAGCCATAAGGCTTGTTTGGCTAACTACTAAAAAAATAATCAATTAATCCTTATGTCTTGTTTGGTAAAACACAATTAGATTAAAGACTTAATAGGCATTAGGCTTTGTTTGACAAAACTAAATTAAACACTTTTAATTTATTTTAATAACTCCTTTATAACAAGGTTATTTGTCACACTTCTATTAAAATAAATAAACAATTTAATCAATTCAAATACTACTCTATTAAATTACTTTAACACATAAATCATTAACATATAATTATAATTTCCTTTATAATTATAATTTTATTCAACCAACTAACACTTTATTTTAATTACAAATTCTAATTATAAGTATTATAATTCATTTAATCATTATTAGCTCTCTAACTTAATTATTAAATTAAATTAGTATATAATCTCATAACAATTAATTTTCTTAGCTCCTTAATTATTTATTTAATCATTATAAATTCTCTAACTTAATTATTAAATTAAATTAGATTATTATTTCAAAATAATTATTTTCCTTAACTCATTAATTATTTTTTTAAACAAATAAATAATCAAATCACATCAAATCAAATACTTATTCAACAATAAACACATCCATTAAATATTTATATAATTCAATAAATATTTAAATATTATAATAAAAATCTAGATTGTTACATCATTCCCTCCTTACAAGGATTCTGTCCTCAGAATCACAACTCAAGTCACTCATTCGTTACAATCTTCCCTACTTACAAAGATTATGTCCCCAGAATCGAAGACAAAAATTACACAAATAACTCAGAGAAATCTTTCATCATTTTATCTAAATATAGATTTTATATTTCCTACTACATTCATTACCTAACAATTTCTATGTTTCATTTCATAACTTTCATTTGAACTCAATTATATTTTGAGTAATATATATCTTTTAACCAATTCATTTCCTTTTCTAAGGATCGTTATCATAAACACTCGGGATATTACATTCACCCTTTCTTCTAAGAATTTCGTCCTCGAAATTTTATTTATTAATTTTTATTCATTTAATCTATCAAAGTAGATTTTTACGTCACTACTTCATTCATTCATTGGCTTCTACAACCACTTTCTTTCCACAAATATCATTCTATAATTATTAAACTTTTCTATTAAAAGTTTCACATTATTCTTTGATAACTCATCTACTTCTCACTTCAAAATCTCTTTTCTCATTTAATCAACACATTCATCATTCAGTGTCGTATTCTACGACTTACTTCTTTCTAAGGAATATTTTCCTTTTTCACTTCCATCTTGCAGAATAACAAAAATCTTCCACAATTATTCAATAATTGGGAAGTAGTATGAATAACTCAGGAATATAAAATATTCCAAATCATGCTGAGGGTCACAAGCCCACGAACTATGTCCACAGTTACAAGTAATCTTTTAACTTCAACTTTAACAGTCATAAGACTATAAGGACCCCCGTACTTAGGGTGTTAAGCCCTTCGTACGATGTATTGTACATAAACATTTAAACGCTATGCATATGTCCATAGTTATAAGTAATCTTTCAACTTAAACTTTAACAGTCATAAGACTATAGGGACTCCTCGTACTTAGGGTGATCAGCCCTTCGTACAATGTATTGTGCACAAACATCTCAACGCCTCCGCGTAATCCCCTATAAAAGGGTTGTTCATCTCAACTTTTTAACATCTGAATCCGCATCAAAACAATTTGGTTTGGCATAACTTCTCAAGAAACTCTTGAATTTCATGAACATCTTTCAATATTTGTCTAGCTGAATCAAATAGCATAGACCTCTACAATAACTCGGACATTAACCGAAATATACATATACATACATACATACATACATATGTATTCTCATATATTAAAGAAATCTCAAAAATCTTTTTATGACGTCATGATACCGCACTATATTTACAGTCAGTTGAGGATTCCGTTATTTGGTGACTTTATCATACTACATCATACCATAGTGGGCTGACGATCCTTAGATCACATCCAACACTAGGTAATACTGCATTGATGATCATTTTTATCATCTTTGCACCAGGTTACATGATGCATTAATGATATAAAATACATTTTGATATATTGCAAATTATTTTTGTCTAGCCGAAGCAATTAGCATAGACATACGAATAACAGTATTGTTGTTAAAACTCATTGGTTCCATCATTTGATCCAATGTTTTTCAAGAAAATAAAAGTGTAAACATCAGCACGAAGTCAATAAATTTCGAAAGTCTAGCATAGCTAGTAGATTTAGAATACCTATGCTTCCACCATCAACTCCACTTTCTATACTGATCCATTGCTTAATAGGTCCATCTATTCCTATTATCCTCAATACTCCATTCACATTTAATTATACCCTAGTTCATCAAACTTACCACACGTTATGAGTTCAGGAACTTGCCACAATCATATGAGTTTAAGAACTTATCCTAGTCAGACCATAGGCGTCCATTCGCTGAGGGGTTCAAAAACATACCATATAATTATGAGTCACGAACCTACCATAAGTATGAGTTTTAAGAACTCGCACTTAACCTTATAATATTCTCTAACTATACCCTACCTATCTGTTATACACATGAGAAAAGAATCACCTTCTCAACAGGCATATAGCAAATAGCGCGACACAAATATTCTAATGATTATCAATGTGATAAACTGAGTGCAAGCACAAAACCCTCGCCCATACAAAGATTTGTACAACTCAGCCATCACAGGAGTCCTCAATTGAAATCCCACCTAACTCTATCTTTCTTTTAACTTGCTCTTTGCTGGATACGAATTCCTCGTATCACATCATCTATAACTCCTCATGAGTTATCTCATACTATTTCATAGTACACCATCTTCATAATATTAAGCTATAATCATTCAAACATTACAGACCATCTTTCTTTTATAACTTAAACAGATCACGTCGTGACCTTATTCTATAATCATCTCTCTTAAAATTCTTTTGTTAACTCGTGATCGTTTTGTTTTATGATCCTCATTCTTTCTCTTTTTCATCATTTACGACATTATTCGTTATCTTGGCTATTGGAGTTAGAAACTCTCGTTTCTTATCTTTATACCTCTTCAAGATTCTTCTTTGAATCTTCTTGTTTATATAACAATTCTTCTTTTAAGAATTTCTAACTTTCTAACTTCATTTACATCGCTCAAAATTTCATTCGAGTTACACACTTGGTACACATCGAGTCTCTAACAGTTTCAATATGGTACGCTGAGTGGTTTCCCACAAACAACCAACAAACTAGGTTCCGAGTTGCTAGTTCGTATATACCTCCGCTCCATGAAGGAATCGTTTAGCCCAGATACCATACATCAACTACTAAAGAGTACAATTGCACCATACTTAGACATAACTCTCTATTCATAACTTCTTTACCATTCTCTTTTTATAGACATTGTCTATTTATTATCACCTTACATTCTTATTATTGGAGTTGGGTAACCCCACTTTTATATTCCTTTATAACTCTGCGAGATTCTTCTTTGAATCCTTTCACGCAAGTTTTAATCCCTTATTATTCAAACTCTATTTGACCTTATTCGTTCATTATCTTCACCTCTCTTCTCTAAGGTTATAGCCTACGGTACTCCTACCTAAGGTTTATAACCTACAGCTTTGATACCAACTGTAACGACCCCAAAATCTATACAATTAAAATCTCGACTTCGGTCGTTAACCATAAATAACGACCCCAAAATCCATACATTTAAAATCTCGACTTCGGTCGTTAACCATACATTCAACCTCTAAATAGTACATCATTATTCTATGCTAAACTTAATAAAATTGCGGAATATTTAAAATGTTTATACACTTCCTTCTTTCATGCCCTGAATCGCAACCTTTACATTACATCTCTTTGATTCAATCTTATATCATGAATCGTTACAACAAAATGACTATACAAAGTCTTACATCATAACTAAATATCCATATACATTGGATAGCTCAACTTACAACTTAACAACATATTACGTTCAAAATATGAAGTACATTTCTCATAAAACATAAGTAATCTTCGTGAATATAGATCTCTATAACTCACATAGCACGTAACTTTACCTTAAAATATTGACCTGCAAAAGTGGTTATTTGCAAGAGTGAGCTCGACAGCCCAGCAAAGTCTAACAATTTTCATGCATCACATAACACATAATAACATGCTCGATATACATCTCATTAAAGTAACATGGCATACATTCTTTTAATTCACATAGCAAATATAAAGATTGAGTTCCTTACTCAATCATCATTACGTAGCCAAAACAATGTAGTCATAAATTGACTTTAACATTTCATGATTCAACATGCTTAACATATCATGCAATTTAAAATAGTTCATCAAGTCCACATAGAAAATAGGAACCGAAAGACTTGCCTTGATCGTTGTTTACCAATAATAGCTTAACAGCTTACAGTTATCTGCACTTCACGTGCCCTACACAATTATATAATCATACACATCAACTATTAGTCACATAACAACATATAGCAATTGTAATGTAAACTCTACTCCACATCTCATAATCTTTCCTATTAATAAATACACAATGGTCAATTAGATTGTGTTAACTTTTCGACTTATGACTCACTATATTTCTTCTTAGTCAAACTCGAAGTTCAAGTGCTTAAGTCTTGTTAGGACTACTTATTGGTTTTATATTAAACCCATTCCATATCTTATAATATCCATTTCAATGGAATTGAAACACTTTTTAAGTTCATTAACACTTGGCACGGCGTTTCGACGTTCAATCGTCACACGCCCGATTTGCCTTTCTTGTGTATGCTTACTATGCTTCTATAATTTATCTAATACATTATTTATTAATGTTAAGCATCATTATATTTACTAAGATTCATGTTTTATAACTTAAGACATCATCTTTTATGGTCTGGAGCACTACACATGCATATGTGCATGTCCGATACCCTCCGATTACCTCCGAAAACACAACAGTTCTAAAGATGACCATTTTTACCTATCCTAATAACCTCAAATTGAAAAACTTAAAGAACTAAAGTTGTAGGTCTACTCGTCCTCGTTTCGGATCATCTTGAATCACCTCAATCGGAGTTCGTATGAGGAAGTTATGGCCATTTTACTACAGGAGGTCAAAACTGTCCAAGTCAGACTTCTGTCCCCGCGCTGGGGCGCGAGGACTAAGCCAAAAAGTGGCGCTGGGGCGCGAGATTGGTGCTGGGGCGCGAATTTCAGCGCTGGGGCGCCAACTTCAGGCGCTGGGGCGCGAACTTTGGCGCCGGGGCGCGATTTTTGGCGCTGGGGCGCCGAAACTTGCAGAATCCAACAACGAAGAACAAAACAACGCTACTGTCTTTATTTTTAACAGCAATTAACCCCAATTAACATGTATAACTTATATAAATTACACATATACACACTACCCAACATGCATATACTAGTTTAAATTACTAAATAATAATCACAGAAAACTAAATTCCTTGAAAATCATATTTTAAAACAAAACTCCATGTTTGACATTTGTTAAACACAGTGAACACTATAATCTCTAATAACCACAAATTTGATTACTTTTAAACTACAATTCTCTGTAGTTCATATCCAATTAACATAATCACACTTCAATTTCATAACTTCACAATTAACATATACTAATTTTGATATTTCTACAAACCACTTTCACACGTGAATGTTTACTGTAAAAACTAATTTCTCTTTCTCTATGAACGCTAGCATACTTCTCATATATACATACATGTGCTAATATAACAATTATAGTTACAAATACACTTAATATCATACAAAGCTATATATATATATATATATATATATATATATATATATATATATATATATATATATATATATATATATATATATATATATCCACAATTCATCTTTTACAATTATTTTACAGAGAATTTTTTGGAATAAAAAAACTAAACTTTAAAATAAAATAAGAGGATTAATATCCTACCTTTGATTTAAGAAGATAATGGTTATCCTTTTGATTATCAAGCCTCTTTTTCCCAATTCCTTTCTTAAAAACCTGTTAGAAATCACTCACTTTCTCTCTAGAGTTTTCTCAAATTTTCTCTGTATTCTTCTTCTTCTCTCCCTTTTCTTCAACTAAGTCTTTCTTTTCTCTTCTAACCTACGTAGAATAGTATAACGTATATAGTAATAATATATATTAATGATATAATATAAATATAGATATAACTTATATCAATTATGTAAGTTTTTGAAAATCAAAAGCCATAAGGCTTGTTTGGCTAACTACTAAAAAAATAATCAATTAATCCTTATGTCTTGTTTGGTAAAACACAATTAGATTAAAGACTTAATAGGCATTAGGCTTTGTTTGACAAAACTAAATTAAACACTTTTAATTTATTTTAATAACTCCTTTATAACAAGGTTATTTGTCACACTTCTATTAAAATAAATAAACAATTTAATCAATTCAAATACTACTCTATTAAATTACTTTAACACATAAATCATTAACATATAATTATAATTTCCTTTATAATTATAATTTTATTCAACCAACTAACACTTTATTTTAATTACAAATTCTAATTATAAGTATTATAATTCATTTAATCATTATTAGCTCTCTAACTTAATTATTAAATTAAATTAGTATATAATCTCATAACAATTAATTTTCTTAACTCCTTAATTATTTATTTAATCATTATAAATTCTCTAACTTAATTATTAAATTAAATTAGATTACTATTGCAAAATAATTACTTTCCTTAACTCATTAATTATTTTTTTAAACAAATAAATAATCAAATCACATCAAATCAAATACTTATTCAACAATAAACACATCCATTAAATATTTATATAATTCAATAAATATTTAAATATTATAATAAAAATCTGGATTGTTACAGATTCCCTCCACGCTTATTGTCACCGCTTCGATGACTGCTCTCACTAATATTATCATTTTGCCGACTGCTCTCTTTTGGTTGCGTTGACTCGTTATCGCGCTCCACTAACTGAGCCCTATTCACAACATCTGAATACAAACACAGTTTATGAGAAATAAGATGTTGACGTATCTCAGGTTTTAAACCTCGCAAAAATATTCGTGTCATTTGCTCTTCATTATCCACCAAGTGGGACGCAAATCGGGATAACTCAGCAAATTTAGCCTCATACTGCGACACGGTCATATTATTCTGCTCCAATTTGATGAACTCCACCTCCTTCGTGTGACGAACACTTTCGGGAAAGTATTTGTCATTGAACAGCTCTTGAAACTTCTCCCAAGACATCTTCAGTGCGGCAGGTTGAGTACGATTAATCGATTCCCACCAGTAATCTGCCTCTCCTCGCAACATAAAGGCGGCAAAGGGAACCTTTTGCTCCTCAGAGCATCCCAAGACATCAAATATCTTGGTAATCTGCTTTATCCATGTTTCTGCTATAAGTGGTTTTGGTTCTCCCTTAAACTCTGGTGGCCCCAGCTCCTTGAACTGTTTAGCGGTGACCATCCGAGAGTTTTCAATGTTTCCACCTATATTTTGGACAGGAGCCGTTCTCGCCTGCTGTTGCATGAACTGCATAAGTTTCTGAACATTCCATCATTCATCATCTGGTCAGTGTTGTTATTTGCATGAGGATTGTCACCTTCCTGATGCACATTATCCTGATTATTGATATGTGGTGAATCAACAGTCGCCTGTGCTCCATTGCTATTCTCAACATTCTCAGATGCCATTTTCAGATACTGCCACAAAATAAAAGTTAATTGATATGTCATATATTATCCTTATATTATGACTGACCAATTAAATACCATGCAAATAAACTTAGGTAGGTCATACTAGCGAAGGAATTCCCCGTCTCTCCCCTCCTAGTTCTATTCTCACATCTTAGTCAGGGATCATATCCCTAAGCTCTGATACCAACTGTGACGCCCCCAAAATTAGGTATACATCACCCATCTTGGGTCGTCAGATACAAAGTACAGAATACAAATATAACTTACTAACACAACTGTCGTGTACAATACGATGAAACATAAACTGCGAGTTTGAATACAAATATTATTTTCTAGAGAGTATTCATACTCAAAGGATTCCTCATTACATTTATTAACACACTATTACATAGAATAATGAGGACTACTAACTAATACTATCATTCGAACCATCACTCCGTTCCCTGACTTGCCCCAGCTACGTTCTCATTTCCTGAAGAGAACAGTGAAAGAAAGGGTGAGCTCAACTTGCCCAGTAAGAAATATTATGACTAAGATAATGCAGAATAAATTATCATTAGCCTTCAACAATGTTAAACTGTTAAATATAATAGACATCAAGTTTAACTGCAGCGGAATAAGCAATCCATTAAAAGAGTCAAGTAGAAAATAAACTCTAATATCTTTTATGATTTAAAAGGTTTTCCAACACTGTTATCGTTGGGACTCAGCTTAATAAAATAATCCACATCATCGAATCACCCCTGCACTACGGCCAAAGATATTCGTGTATTCATTAATGGTCATGATCATGCCAACAACTGTCCATCAATGCACTACGGGCCAATGAGGACTTTTACCACATCATTTGTAATATTACGGTCATGATTATATCGAATAATCCCTGGTCATAATCATACCAAGTCCATCTATGCACTAGAGGCCACAGATGACTTTTAACATTTTATAAACATGAGGATGATGACAATGATATAAGAATTCAATAAAGCAAGTTCAAGAATTAATTTATCTAAGAATTAACAACGTCCAAATTGTCAACATGATACTGCTTTGTGGAGTAAAATTCAAGAATGCTTAGAAGAATATTTTCATGAAAAGATACTGGATGAAACGCAATTATCAAGGATATTCTACAAATTTCATGGAGTATAGAAGTTAAAACTTAACCAACTGAGTACAATAAAGAATGGAATAACAAAACAAATCACCATGCATGCGATAAACCGCACAGACAGGTTATTCCAACAGAATAATAAATAATGGAACCAGGTCCGGCGTAAACGCACAGACAGGATATTCCGACAGAATAATAAATAATGGAACCAGGTCCGGCGTAAATGCACAGACAGGATATTCCGACAGAATAATAAATAATGGAACCAGGTCCGGCGTAAACGCACAGACATGATATTCCGACAAAATAATAAATAATGGAACCAGGTCCGATGTAAAACACACAGACAGAATGTTCCAACAGAATAATAATAAAAACGGAACCAGGTCCGGTGTAAAACACACAGACATGATGTTCCAACAGAATAATAATAAAAACGGAACCAGGTCTGGTGTAAAACACACAGACATGATATTCCAACAGAATAATAGAAGAATGTCACCAAGTATAGGGTAGACCGCGTATACAGGTTATTCCAACAGAATAATAAGAAATGGAACAACAACAGTTCTCTTCAAGAATAAGAAAGAATAACACCCCTTACCGTTTTAAAGAAGAGCTGAAATAAGGAAGTAGTTAAGTAGCAGAATACTCTTCTTCTCTCTCTCTCTATAGTTTATCTCTATAGTTTCTCTCTCTAGAGTTCAGTGAATTCGTAAGAAATAATGAAGGAATGAGCTGCTATTTATAGAAAAATTGAATGCATAGTAACTAATCCATGAACGGTCCAGATTGATTACTTTAATCTTACGGTCCATATTTAAAGAAAAATCTTTTAAATAAAATATAATATATTCTATTTATAGAATAACTTTAATAAAGTATTCTGTTTTATATAAAAAGATGTTTCTGTTTTATTACGTTAATAATACGAATAAAACAAAACGTCATTATCTCTAAATAATTCATATTATTAACTGACAATAATTGAATCAAACTGAGTGACTTCTCACATAAGCATTAATAATCAATACCGTGTGCTACTATGCAACCACACGTATTATTGTACTTTTACTACCGAGTAGTTCAACAGTAACAATGGTAAAACTTCCGCCGTTATTTTTAATAAAATATTTTTATCGTTTTCTCAATCCGACAATAATTCCGTTGTGGGGTCCACCAATGATTGTGCCGTTGTACGAATATTCCCTGTTAAAACGAATATTCTCCGACCAATCGAATATTATATAACAACTTGCGTACTTTGCAAAATTTATAAATATTACCCACAACTATTATATCAAATTAACTCCATAATATTCAAAAATGATATTTATAGAAAATTCATCTTTATTTATAAAAGTTGGGGTATTACACTTCTTATAGACACTGTCTATTTATTATCACATTACATCCTTATTATTGGAGTTGGGTAACCCCACATTCATATTCCTGATAACTTTGCGAGATTCTTCTTTGAATCTGTGACACCCCCAAATCCCGGTACTTCATTTCCTCAGGATTTGGTGTTCACGTAATCAAAATATTCATTTTTAATTACCCAATTATAATAAAATTGAATAAATAAAACCTGCCCATACAGGACTAAATTTAAATAAATCTCCCAGGTTATCTAACCTTTACAAACATTCATTCATTCATGCGGAATAATTAAAATAACATTCATTACAATCTTTAAACAAGTCTGAAAATAAACTATTCAATCTATTACAGGTCTTCAGCATTGTTTCATCTTTCCTTTCCCTTTACTGGTGCTAGGTACATCACCAGTTTCATCCTTAACTGTAAGAAAGTTTACAGGCAAGAGTGAGCAAACAAAGCCCACTTGAAATAATAATAGATAAATCATTTAACTTTACATCATTTGCCAATATTAGGTTTAATAGAACTGAACAACAAATTCTATTACTTTCTGAAAACTTTAACATTTACTGAAGGTCTAATGACCACGAATCATGTCCACAGTTATAAGTAATTTTTCAACTTAAACTTTAACAGTCATAAGACTATAAGGACTTCACGTACTTAGGGGGATCAACCCTTCGTACAATGTATTGTGCACAACCATTTCAACGCTAAGCGTAACCTCTTATAAAAGAGTTGTTCTTCTCAGTATTTAGAATACAAGTTCGTACCAAAGTGAGTTTGGTTTGGATACATCATGGGGTAATTTAGAATTCAACGGTAACCAACTAAGGTTTAGTTGATTACAACCGACATAACTATATACTACGGAATAATCATAGTTTAATTGATGTTTATAAATTGACATCATGCTTTAGGGATAATTTAATAGCATACAATTTGAATAACTATAACCTACCTTGCTTGAACAATAATAAGACAAGGTTAATTGAATAATAAATATCCACAACAAGTATATAATTGTACATGCTAAATCACAAGTTAAGTACAAGAATAACTTGCTCCAAATAAATTTACACCATTATATGATAATCGAAATTGAAACAATAATTAGTTCAATAACACCAATGATTAGAAAACTTATACAATAAAGAACTTGCTAAATATCAAAAGTTAAGGCTTAGAACTTGCTCAATGTAAAAGGTAAGTTTAGGAAACTTGCCTTTAGCACAAGCTACACTTTTACCACTTGAATTGATACCCTAAACATATGTCATATTGACATAATTAGTCCTAACCAACATTGTACACAATTACATTCATCATATGGGTTGAATTACCCATTCAAATAATCAATTATATTTCAGGTAGATAATACTTAATAACATGATATTTCATAGTCTAATAATACTGAAATTACCATTTAACATTATTATAATAAATACATAACATTTATTTTCAAGTTTTGTACATTTAAACAAAACTGTCAGACAGTTCTGCCAAGCCGCGCCGCGGCGCCACAGTTTGTACTGTGTCTCGCGCTGCGGCGCTGAGTCGGCTCTGCGGCTCAGCGATTATACTACGTGCCGGCGCTGCGGCGTAGTGACTGTGTACTTACGTCATGGTGATGGCGCTGCAGCGCCAACAATGAACTGCTGGGCCGCGCCGCGACGCGAACTGTCAGCGTCGACTGACAGCTTCGGCAACCATGAAAGAAAAAGCCAAATTGGCCAAAAAGCTCGAATCTAATAGACTGATTATCATGAAAATTGCATATAGACATCATATAAACATATTGTGAGTACTCCTAACATGTTTCTATCCATCAATTAGCATAAACATCAATTATACAATACCCAATTTCAATCTTTTTGGCAAAAACTCCATATTTTGATATTTTCCATGAAATTCAACACTGTGATTTTGTTATTCAATCAAAACAGAAATTTTCAAGCATCATGATTATGATTTTTCACACTCTAGCAATTTTTATAATCAATTTATCAATTTAACAACAATTAAAACCTTAATTTCTATTTTAAAATAGCCATACTCATATATATATATATATATATATATATATATATATATATATATATATATATATATATATATATATATATTTCATATGAACATTGATATCTTTTCTTCCACAAAACACATACATACATGAATTACTTTATCTATAATCATATATAAACCCATAAAAACCTTTTTATAACGATTATCATACCAATTATACAAGTATATCAACAATTCATCCTACAAAATATTTTACAGAGAACTTTTTGGGTAGAAGAAAAACATGAAACTTTTAGAGAAAGAGATTGAGCTCCTACCTTGGATTAGGAAGATGATAACTATCTTTTTCTCCAAATTCTTTTCTCTAAAACCTGTTAAAACACTCACTTGCTCTCAATTTTCTCTCTGTGTTCTTCTTCTTCTTCTCTCTTCTTCCTCTGAGTTTTCTTTCTTTCTCTCTAACCACGCTCCTCTATTCTTACGTATAATATTATAACGTATAAAATATAATATATATTTATTATATGATATAAATATAAAACTTATAACTGATATCAATTATTTGAGTTTTGGAAATCAAAAGCCATAAGGCTTGTTTGGCTAGTCTAAATAAAATAACCCATTAATCCTTACTCCTTGTTTGGTAAATTGAATTAAAACAAATGGATTAATCCTTATACCTTGTTTGCTAAAACCTTAGTAGATTAAAGACTTATTATGCAATAAGACATGTTTGGCAAAAACGAAATTAAACTCTTTTAATTTATTTTAATAACCCCTTTATAATAAGGTTATTAATCACACATTCATTTAATTAAATAAATCAATTAAAACATTAATCTATTAAATTACTTTAACACATAAATAATTATAATTTTTTTTACAATTATAATTTCATTTTACCAACTAATATTTTAAACTACAATTTCCCATTTAAAATATTATTATTTATTTAAAAAACATTGTAAGCTCTCTAGCTTATTTATTATTATAAAATCTCATAACAACTAATTTATTTAGCTCCTTAATTATTTGCACAACAAATAATTAATTAAATCACATCAATTCAAATTAAATAATTCTTTATTTAATAATAACATATCCATTAAATATTTAAATAAATACATAAATATTTAATATTACACATTAAAAATCTGGAATGTTACATCATTCCCTCCTTAAAAGGATTCTGTCCTCAGAATCACAACTCAAACAAATCATTCGTTACATTCTTCCCTACTTACAAAGATTATGTCCCCAAAATCGAAGACACAGATTAAATAAATAACTCAGGGTATTCCTTCAACATTTTCTCTTCGAGTTCTCACGTAGCCTCTTCAGCGTTGTGGTTCCTCCAAATCACCTTCACAGAAGGTATCACTTTATTCCTGAGCACTTGTTCTTTCCTGTCGACTATCTGGATAGGAACCTCTTCATAAGACAAATCTTTCTCGAACTGCAATGGTTCATACTCAATCACATGTTTGTAGTCGGATTTATATGGTCGTAACACCGAAATATGAAAAATATTATGAATATTTTCCAACTCTGGAGGTAGAGCTAACTCGTAAGCCACTTCTCCCACTCTTCGCAGCACTTTAAATGGTCCAATAAACCTCGGACTTAGCTTTCCCTTTTTACCGAAATGAATTTTCCCCTTCCAGGGAGAAACTTTTAAGAATACAAAAGTTCCTACGTCAAATGCACGATCTTACCTGTGTTGATCAGCATACTTTTTCTGTTTGTCTTGAGCTGCTACCAACCTTGTTCTGATGAGTTTGATAACTTCAGCAGTTTGTTGTACCAGTTCTGGTCCTAACAGTTGGCGTTCACCGACTTCATCCCAGCACAGTGGAGTTCTACACTTTCTGCCGTACAATGCTTCGTAAGGTGGCATGCCGATGCTCGCGTGATAACTGTTGTTGTAAGCAAATTCCACCAATGGTAGTTGATCTTCCCAGCTTCCTTTAAAATCCATGACGCATGCTCTCAGCATATCCTCCAATGTCTGAATTGTTCGTTCACTTTGGCCATCTGTTTGTGGATGATAAGCCGTACTCATTCGCAACTGTGTCCCCATGCATTCTTGTAGTCTCTTCCAGAAATTCGATGTAAACTGCGGATCTCTATCAGACACTATTGATACTGGCACTCCGTGCCTCGAAACGATCTCCTTAATGTACAATCTTGCCAACTGATCAAGAATGAATCTAATCTTTATTGGTAAAAAGTGCGCTGATTTCGTCAGTCTGTCCACTATTACCCAAATCGCATCGCATCCTCTCTGAGTAGTTGGAAGACCCACCACAAAATCCATCGTGATGTGTTCCCACTTCCATTCCGGTATTTCTAACGGTTGGAGTAATCCGTTGGGTCTTTGATGTTTGACTTTTACTCTCTGACATGTCAAGCATTTCGCTACGCATTCAGCAACATCTCTTTTCATATTTGGCCACCAAAAATGTCGGCGCAAATCCTGATACATTTTCGTGCTTCCTGGATGAATTGAATACTTTGAGCTATGAACTTCAGTCAGAATTTCTCCTTTCAGCTCTAGCACTGCTGGAACCCAAATTCGTCCATCGAACCGTAGTAAACCTTCGGTATCGACCTTGTATTTTACATCTCAGCCTTCACCCAAATTCTCTTTGATTTTCGCACACTCTTCGTCTTGTAGTTGGGCACTCTTCACTTTGTCCATTAAAGTTGGACCAGCTTCTATCTGAAATAATTGTTCGTCAGATTCCTTTGGAAATTTGATCTCCAACTCCAGTTTTGTCATTGCTGAAATGAGCTCCTCCTGAGTTGTAATCAGCATCAACTTCTCCCTACCTTTCCTGCTTAAAGCATCAGCTACCACATTCGCTTTGCCCGGATGATAAAAGATCTCACAATCGTAATCTTTTATCAGTTCCATCCACCTTCTTTGACGCATGTTCAAATCCTTCTGAGTGAAAATATACTTCAGACTTTTGTGGTCTGTGTAGATCTCACATTTCTCTCCATAAAGATAGTGTCTCCATATCTTCAGAGCAAACACAACTGCAGCCAATTCCAAATCATGAGTCGGATACCCCTTCTCATAATCCTTCAATTGTCTTGATGCATAGGCAATAACTTTGTCATTCTGCATAAGAACACAACCCAACCCTTTATGTGAGGCATCACTAAATACCACAAAATTTTCTGTATTATCTGGCAAAGTCAATACAGGTGCCACACTTAACTTCTTCTTCAAATTTTGGAAACTCTCTTCGCACTTCTCCGTCCAAACGAAATTTACAATTTTTCTTGTCAAATTTGTTAGCGGAGTGGCTATCTTAGAAAAATCTTGAATAAATCTTCTATAATAACCAGCCAGTCCCAAGAAACTCCTCACTTCTGACGGTGTTTTTGGTTGTTCCCAATTGATTACTGCTTCCACTTTCGACGGATCCACTGAGATCCCATCATTGTCAATCACATGCCCCAAAAATTGTACACGGTCGAGCCAAAATTCGCACTTAGAGAACTTCGCGTACAATTTTTCCTTTCTTAGTGTCTCCAATGTCAGACGTAAGTGTTCCACGTGTTCTTCTTGAGTTTTGAAATACACTAGAATGTCATCAATAAATACCACTACAAACTTGTCTAGGAATGGTTTAAACACCCTGTTCATCAAATCCATGAACGCAGCAGGTGCATTGGTTAAACCAAAAGACATTACCAGAAACTCGTAATGTCCATACCGAGTTCTTAATGCCGTTCGTGGTATATCCTCTTTTCTTACCTTCAATTGGTGATAACCACTTCTCAAATCAATTTTCAAAAAGTATTTAGCACCCTTCAACTGATCAAACAAGTCATCTATTCTTGGCAACGGGTATTTGTTTTTAATAGTGACTTTGTTTAACTCCCTATAATCAATGGAAAGACGCATTGACCCGTCCTTCTTCTTCACAAATAAAATTGGCGCTCCCCACGGCGATACGCTTGGTTGAATATATTTCTTGTCCAGCAGCTCTTGCAACTGAACCATTAGTTCCTTCATTTCTACCGGCGCCATTCTGTACGGGGCCTTCGATATCGGTGCTGTTCCCGGCACTAAGTCGATCATGAATTCAAATTCTCTGTCCGGCGGAAGTCCTGGCAAATCTTCTGGAAACACGTCTTCGAATTCTCTCACTACCGGTATTTCTTCTAATTTCACACCTTTCTTCTGAGTATCGACTATGTAAGCTAAATAGCCCACACAACCTTGACTCAACAACTTCTTGGCCTGCATAGTCGTCAGACATTTCATTTGTCTTGGCGACTTGCTACCATAAAATACTACTTTTGACGGAGTCATAAGGTTTACGCACTTCTTTTGGCAGTCAATTATTGCTCCATAATTGAACAACCAATCCATTCCCAAAATTACATCAAATTCCCCGAGTCTAATCGGAATCAAATCTACTAACAAGATATTCCCCTTAATGTTCACCCTACAGTTCTCGTAAACGAACCTAACATGGATTATTTCCTTATTCGCAATTTCTATGTTCAAAGGAAAATTCAGTTCTTCTCTAGGCATTTCTAACCTCTTAGCAAATTCATCAGATATAAACGAGCAAGTAGTACCCGAATCAAATAATACATATGCATCAATATCATTGATTGGGATAATACCTGACACCACATCCTTTGATTGCACAGCATCTTGCACAGTCATGTTGAAGGGTCTGGCTGTGGGTTTGTTTGATGTTGCAGGTCCTGTAATAGTCCACGTACCTCCATTGTTACCTCCTCCATTGTTTCTGGTTGTCACTCCCTCCTTCTTCTTAGGATATTCACGAGCAAAGTGATCCTTAGATCCGCACGTGAAGCACACATTCTTCTTTGATTGAGTGCAATTTGGGGCGATGTGACCTTCTTGGCCACATTTGTAGCAAACTCGTTTCCCCATCAAACACGCTCCCTTATGAAACTTCCCACATGTCGCACATGCTTCAAACTTCTTATTCTACTGGTTACCCTGCTAGTTTCTAGTACCCATACTTCCATTCCACTTTCTCTTCAAGTTGTTGTTGTTGTTGTTGTTGTTTCCACCGCTACCACCTCCACTCTTCATCTCATTCTCATTCTTCTTCTTCTTTTGTTCTTGGTTAAATTTTGTTACCGCCTCGCCTCCACCTTCGGCGAGTACTGCTTTCTCCATTACTGCTACAAATGTCTTCAACTGGAACAGGGAAACCCTACTGTACAGCCAGGGCTTCAGTCCATGTTCAAACCTCTTCGCCTTGCGTTCGTCTGTGCTAACCTGATATGGCGCAAATCTCGCCAATTCATTGAATTTTGCGGCATACTCGGATACCGACATCGTCCCTTGCTTCAGCTCCAGAAACTGTACTTCCAGCTGACTCTTCGAACTCTCCGGGAAATAGGTCTCGAAAAAAAACTCCTTGAACCTATCCCAAGTCATCACTCCTGGCCCTTCACGAGTTTTATTAGCCTGCCACCAATAACTGGCTTCTGCTTTCAACATGAAAGTTGCAAAAGCAGTCTTCTGGTCATCCCCTACCCTAGCGACATCGAACACCTTCTCTATCTCCATAATCCAGGTTTGTGCTTCGACTGGATTCATGGACCCACGGAATTCAGGTGGTCCAACCGCCTTAAACTCCTTAAACGTTGTACCATGGTTTTGAGGTTGATTCTGCAACGCTCCTGTCAGTAGTGTTACTAGTTGTTGAACGGGATTCGCATCAACATTGTCGTTATTGTTAGTTCCTTCAGTGGTTCTCTGTCGTGTTGGCTGACATCTGGGAGGCATTTTCTGATAAAATAAAACACCTATTAGACCATTACTCAACTTCTTTAAGTATTTCTAATTAACTTGCTTCTATAAAAGAAATACCCACATAGCACATAACACTTTGAACAAAATAATAACATTTATTTATTCATAAACTTTCTGAACACATAACACAATAGCATCTCTACTATCTACATTCCTTTCCTGAACTACAAAAGTTTCAGGACAACACAATTATTATCATATCCCATGGTTACCAAACACTAGGGATTTACACATTATTTAATACATATTACGTGCATTATAGGCACACTTTCTACGATGATCTATTAAGATACTTCTTAGCCCTATCACGTTCTTCCTCCATGACTCGAAACATTGTTCTGCGATCTAACACGAATGATGGCAGTGTCTCGAACTGAATCGGATATCCCATAACCCGATCTTGAGCTCGATTAATTGCGGTCTTAAATACTTTATCCATCTCTTCCATCTTCATCCTTTTTGCCTGCGCGTCTCTCGCTGCTCTTCCAGTTCGTTGATAAGCTTCCTCGTATGCATCTTCAGCTCTTGCCCTCTTAGCAGCTTCTTCTCTCAGCTTGCTCTCTAGTTCAGCAACCATCTCGATCAATTGTTCTTTCTCTCCTTCAATCTGTATTAATTTCTCCTCGGTGTTAGTCAGTTGTTCTTCACGATCCAGGATCTCGTCGTCCTTCTGTGTCATTGCAGTCTGTTGTTCAGCTACTATCTCTTGCAATTCCTCAACTGTATCCTGAAGTTCCACGTTGCGGTCATGCACCTCATCGTAAATACGGCCTGCTATCGAGTTAAGTGGAATCCTTTCTTCCTCATCCTCCTCATCTGTCTCCACATCATCCTCCTCATCTTCAACTATTGTGACCAACTGGGCTAACTCCCGTGGCAGTAGTTGTTCCCAAACTACCTGAACATCGCGAGGTTCCTCCTCTATAGGCATTTGAGGTCCCTCCTCCCTAGCCTGAATGGACTCTCCAACATTAGTCATCCTGACAACAAAATTTTAAAGCTTTAATTAATAATCATTACTACTCGACACTCACGAGTACATAAACATAAACACATAAGCACATAAGTGTTTTATTACTTCTTTCTTAAAACTCGATAAGAGTTAACTCCACTATCTTTTCAAAAGGTTACTTCCTAAGGCTTTTCCCTCACCTAAGGTTCATAACCTAAAGCTTTGATACCAACCTGTGACACCCCCAAATCCCGGTACTTCATTTCCTCAGGATTTGGTGTTCACGTAATCAAAACATTCATTTCTAACTACCCAATTATAATAAAATTGAATAAATAAAACCTGCCCATATAGGACTAAATTTAAATAAATCTCCCAGGTTATCTAACCTTTACAAACATTCATTCATTCATGCAGAATAATTCAAATAACATTCATTACAATCTTTAAACAAGTCTGAAAATAAACTATTCAATCTATTACAGCTCTTCAGCATTGTTTCATCTTTCCTTTCCCTTTACTGGTGCTAGGTACATCACCAGTTTCATCCTTAACTGTAAGAAAGTTTACAGGCAAGAGTGAGCAAACAAAGTCCACTTGAAATAATAATAGATAAATCATTTAACTTTACATCATTTGCCAATATTAGGTTTAACAGAACTGAACAACAAATTCTATTACTTTCTGAAAACTTTAACATTTACTGAGGGTCTAATGACCACGAATCATGTCCACAATTATAAGTAATTTTTCAACTTAAACTTTAACAGTCATAAGACTATAAGGACTTCACGTACTTAGGGGGATCAACCCTTCGTACAATGTATTGTGCACAACCATTTCAACGCTAAGCGTAACCTCTTATAAAAGAGTTGTTCTTCTCAGAATTTAGAATACAAGTCCGTACCAAAGTGAGTTTGGTTTGGATACATCATGGGGTAATTTAGAATTCAACGGTAATCAACTAAGGTTTAGTTGATTACAACCGACATAACTGTATACTATGGAATAATCATAGTTTAATTGATGTTTATAAATTGACATCATGCTTTAGGGATAATCTAATAGCATACAATTTGAATAACTATAACCTACCTTGCTTGAACAATAATAAGACAAGGTTAATTGAATAATAAACATCCACAACATGTATATAATTGTACATGCTAAACCACAAGTTAAGTACAAGAATAACTTGCTCTAAATAAATTTACACCATTATATGATAATCGAAATTGAAACAATAATTAGTTCAATAACACCAATGATTAGAAAACTTATACAATAAAGAACTTGCTAAATATCAAAAGTTAAGGCTTAGAACTTGCTCAATGTAAAAGGTCGGTTTAGGAAACTTGCCTTTAGCACAAGCTACACTTTTACCACTTGAATTGATACCCTAAACATATGTCATATTGACATAATTAGTCCTAACCAACATTGTACACAATTACATTCATCATATGGGTTGAATTACCCATTCACATAATCAATTATATTTCAGGTAGATAATACTTAATAACATGATATTTCATAGTCTAATAATACTGAAATTACCATTTAACATTATTATAATAAATACATAACATTTATTTTCAAGTTTTGTACATTTAAACAAAACTGTCAGACAGTTCTGCCAAGCCGCGCCGCGGCGCCACAGTTTGTATTGTGTCTCGCGCTGCGGCGCTGAGTCGGCTCTGCGGCTCAATGATTATACTACGTGCCGGCGCTGCGGCGCAATGACTGTGTGCTTACGTCATGGTGATGGCGCTGCGGCGCCAGCAATGAACTGCTGGGCCGCGCCGCGGCGCGAACTGTCAGCGTCGACTGACAGCTTCAGCAACCATGAAAGAAAAAGCCAAATTGGCCAAAAAGCTCGAATCTAATAGACTGATTATCATGAAAATTGCATATAGACATCATATAAACATATTGTGAGTACTCCTAACATGTTTCTATCCATCAATTAGCATAAACATCAATTATACAATACCCAATTTCAATCTTTTTGGCAAAAACTCCATATTTTGATATTTTCCATGAAATTCAACACTGTGATTTTGTTATTCAATCAAAACAGAAATTTTCAAGCATCATGATTATGATTTTTCACACTCTAGCAATTTTTATAATCAATTTAACAACAATTACAACCTTAATTTCTATTTTAAAATAGCCATACTCATATATATATTTCATATGAACATTGATATCTTTTCTTCCACAAAACACATACATACATGAATTACTTTATCTATAATCATATATAAACCCATAAAAACCTTTTTATAACGATTATCATACCAATTATACAAGTATATCAACAATTCATCCTATAAAATATTTTACAATTATAATTTCATTTTACCAACTAATATTTTAAACTACAATTTCCCATTTAAAATATTATTATTTATTTAAAAAACATTGTAAGCTCTCTAGCTTATTTATTATTATAAAATCTCATAACAACTAATTTATTTAGCTCCTTAATTATTTGCACAACAAATAATTAATTAAATCACATCAATTCAAATTAAATAATTCTTTATTTAATAATAACATATCCATTAAATATTTAAATAAATACATAAATATTTGATATTACACATTAAAAATCTGGAATGTTACAGAATCCTTTCACGCAAGTTTAAATCCCCTCTTTATAAATTGCTTAAATTACTTCTTATTGTTCAAACTCTATTTGAGCTTATTCTTTCATTATGTTCACCTCTCTTCTCTAAGGTTATAGCCTACGGTACTCCTACCTAAGGTTTATAACCTACAGCTCTGATACCAACTGTAACGACCCCAAAATCTATACAATTTAAATTCCGACTTCGGTCGTTAACCATACATTCAACCTCTAAATAATACATCATTATTCGATGTTAAACTTAATAAAATTGCGGAATATTTAAAACTTTTATACATTTCCTTCTTTCTTGCCCTGAATCGCAACCATTACATTACATCTCTTTGATTCAATCTTATGTCATGAATCGTTACAACAAAATAATTATACAAAGTCTTACATCATAACTAAATATCCATATGCATTAGATAGCTCAACTTACATTACAACAACATGTTACGTTTAAAATATGAAATACATTTCTCATAAAATATAAGTAATCTTCGTGAATATAGATCTCTATAACTCACATAACACGCATCTTTACCTTAAAATCTTGACCTGCAAAAGTGGTTATTTGCAAGAGTGAGCTCGACAGCCCAGCAAAGTCTAACAGTTTTCATGCATCACATAACACATAATAGCATGCTTGATATACATCTCATTAAAGTAACATGGCATACATGCTTTTAATTCACATAGCAAATATAAAGATTGAGTTCCTTACTCAATCATCATTACTTAGCCAAAACAATGCAGTCATATATTGACTTTAATATTTCATGATTCAACATGCATAACATATCATGCAATTTAAAACAGTTCATCAAGTCCACGTAGAAAATAGGAACCGAAAGACTTGCCTTGATCGTTGTTTACCAATAACAGTTTAACAGCTTACAGCTATCTGCACTTCACGTGCCCTACATAATTATATAATCATACACATCAAATATTAGTCACATAACAACACATAGTAATTGTAATGTAAACTTTACTATATGTCTCATAATCTTTCCTATTAATAAATACACAATGTTCAACTTAATTGTGTTAACTTTCAACTTATATCTCACTGTATTTCATATTCGCAGTTCATTCAAGTGCTTAAGTCTTGCTAGGACTACTTATTGGTTTTATATTAAACCCATTCCATATCTTATAATATCCATTTCAATGGAATTGAAACACTTTTTAAGTTCATTAACACTTGGCACGGCGTTTCGACGTTCATTCGTCACACGCCGGATTTGCCTCTCTTGTGTATGCTTACTATGCTTCTATAACTCATCTAATACATCATATATTAATGTTAAACATCATTAGATTTACTATTATTCATGTTTTGTAACTTAGGACAACATCTTTTATGGTCTGGAGCACGACACATGCATATGTGCATGTCCGACACCCTCCGATTGCCTCCGAAAACACTACAGTCCTAAAGATGACCATTTTGACCCATCCTAATGACCTCTAATTGAAAAACTTAAAGACCGAAAGTTGTAGGTCTACTCGTTCTCGTTCCGGATCATCTTGAATCACCTCAATCGGAGTTCGTATGAGGAAGTTATGGCCATTTTACTACAGGAGGTCAAAACTATCCAACCCATACTACTTTTCCGATGCCGAGGCGCGGAACAGTGGCGCTGGGGCGCGAGTTACAGCGCTGAGGCGCGAGATACAGCGCTGGGGCACGAGCTACTGGCCCGTTTTGGCGTTGGGGCGCAAACCTTGGCGCCAGGGCGCGAAATTTGGCGCTGGGGCGTGAATTTTGACGCTGGGGCGCCGAAACTCGCAGAACCCAACCACGAAGAACAGAACAACTAATTTTTTTGTCTATTACTTCAATTCTAACACTAATTAACATCCATAACTTCATCGCAAACTACACATAAACATTTAACAATCATCCATATAACAATTACCAACAATTAAACAACTACTTTAGAAAACTTCATTATTTGAAAACACTGTTTTTAAGAAAAACTCCATTGTTAACGTTGTTTAACACTGTAATATCAATAATAACCCAAACTTAATTACTTTAAAGTACAATTCTCTGAGATTCATACCCAATTAACATACATAAGCTTCAATTTCACAATTAGCATACGATAAAATACTAATTTTGTTATACTCCAAAACATGTTCATGTTCATCCTCATGTCCACTGTAAAACTAATTTCTTCTTTCTCTTTGAACGTATTTTAGCATACAACATATATATACATTTATGCTAGTATAACCATTAAAATTATAAATACACATAATTTCCTAACCAATTATAAAATCATGGTTTTACAGAAAGTTTGTAAAGAATTTTATGTTACCGTCAAATTCAAAAACACAGAGACTTAGAGATTATAACGTAAAACATATATGTTAAGGTTATGTAACATACCTTTTTGTTGCTTAAGAAATCCTTGTTAAACACTGAGAATTTGTTTTGGTGGCTTTGGAATCACAGACTTGTCTTTCTCTCAAACTTTCTCAAACTTTATGAAACTTTTCTTTCTTCTTCCCTTTTCTCTCTTAGGCTTTAGCCAAATAGATTAGATGTAACTAAAATAAACTAACGTATCTTTTCAAAAGTTTTAAAACTGACGCCACTAATGGCATTATTAAAACAGCGGTTACCACAAATTATTATACATTATTTATATTTTCTTTATTTAATTTATATTATTAATAAATTAAATTTAAAAATCCAAAAGTCATAAGGCTCCGTTTGGCAAAACGCTTTAAAATTAAAGACTTAATATATATTTAAGGTTTGTTTGGCAAAATAAATTAAAACTACTTTAATTTATTTTAATAACCACTTATAATAAAGTTATTTGTCACACTTCTAATTAATTAAGTTTTCATACTTAATTTAATTAATTCTAATAACAATTCATTGCATAATATAATAATTTATTTATTCATTATAACTTTCTAACTTAATTATTAAATTAGAATACTATCTCAGAATTTCCTTAACTCATTAATTATTTATTAAATAATTAATTAATCAACTCAAATCAAAACAAACAAACATTTATTCACGATAAATACATCCATTAAATATTTATATAATTCAATAAATATTTAAATATTATAATTAAAAATCTGGATTTTTACAGTTATAAATTAGTTATGATGAACAATATTATTATTATTTTGTTGTATTGTAAACCCTTTTTATATATCTAAGGGGTATGTTTGTAATGTTAAGGTTAGTGGACCTAGGACTTATGTATTAACAACATATGTTAATGACTTATGTATTCCTATTTATACTTGAATTGGTAGTTAAATGTTATTATATTATGGATCATGAACACCAAATTCGGTGGTCAGGTAACCCAGATTTGGGGGCGTCACATATATCATGAGGACTTTGTTCTGGAACTTGAATCAGTGTCAGATCTGGTATATATTGCAAATTATGGGTGGTCAAAACTCGTTGACTGGCCATGACTTTGCAAATTCTAGGTAACCCAGAACTTACCCAGAAAGCTTTAACAATAAATTTAGGGGCTTTGATCTTTCAGTTGTTTAATGATTTGTTCTTGTTTTTGTATTTAAGTTGTAATATGTTATATGTACTACATGCTTATGCCTTAAGATGACTAAAACATCAAACATGATTAAGATAGTGGACGGTCAAACCATGCAAAATGATCACGAATGGTGTTTTCTGGGTAACCCAGAAAACTTAAGAGACTTATTTCTAACATGGTTTAACCGGATCATATATGGTAGTTGTGATGTTGTTAGACTAATTTAATGTGATAGATCTGTTCCTTTACATATGGACTATAATCTGGAACCCTAAGAACACCAAAACATTACATGGATTGCAAGTTGTGGAAGCTCAAAAGTGGCTACTCGAACTTTTCTTCATTTCTGGGTAACCCAAATCCAGAAATGAAGAACAACTCTGACAGCTTGTTCAAAGGCTTATATCTTCTTGATGTGTTATGATCTGTCCCATAAATTGCTATACACTTGTAGTATTACATCAATACTACAAGATTTGATCATTAGCTTGCCCAGAAACATCAAGATCTGAACATTATTGTTGGTCAAACCTAGCAACTCGATCACTGCCTATGAGTGTTCTTGAGGCTCAAGAACACCTTAGGCGACACTTTCTGTCGCTAAAGGCTATAGCGACAGTCTTATTAATATTAATTAAATAAATTTCCAAAAATTATTTAAAAATATAAAATAATTTCTGAAAATTTCAAAAATAGTTTTAAAAATTATTTTTAGTTATAAAAATTAACTTTTAATAATTTGACATATTTTTCATAAATATTATTATTTATTTGAATAATAATGATATTAAATTTATTTAATAAGTATATTAAATAAATTGATTAAAAATGATTTTATTGTATTAAAATTATTTTAAATGATAATAAAGTATTTGAAAATATTTTAAGTTATAAAACATAACTTTTAATTTTTTAAGGTAAATTTTATTAATAATTTAATATTAATGATATTAGATTTATTTAATAATTATATTAAATAAATAGTTTAAATATGGTTTTATTGATTTAAAAATCATTTAAAAAGGATATAAATGATTTAAAAATATTTTAAGTTATAATAAATGACTTTTAATATTTTGATAAATATTACATTAATATTTAAATATTAAGGGTAATTATTTAAAAATGATTTTAAATTTTTTAAAAATTATTTAAGGGTAATATTAATACTTTAAAAATATTTTGAGTTATTATAAATAACTTTAATTTTTTGGCAATGGTTTTATTAATATTTTAATATTAATGATAATAGAATTATTTAATATTTAAAGCATTTAAAAATAATTTCAATGTTTGAAAAATTATAATAATTATTTAAAAATTATTATAAGTCTATGAAAAATAATACGACTGATATTTAAATTATCTAAAAGAATATTGAACTACAGAATATAGTTTTAGACTCGATAATTACCCGATAAAACCGTTGGTACACTAAAACGTTTCCGAAAGTGATCTGAACCTAGATATTTCGACTTGATATGGGATTGTTTATGTCCTAACGACTGCTAAACATATGTGACAATGTGATTAGGTTATGTGTTGAATGCAAATAGCAGTACTATGTGTTATGATGTACTATTCTAATAGAAAGAATGATCTTATTAATGATAGGTCTTTGTGTAAAAGATAAAACTAAGTTGTGTAAGCAGCAGATCAGGTAAGTATCCTACATTTGCATTTACTTTATGCAATGGACATGTGTAAGCTATTATCTGAACTATTCTTTTTCATTGTTCAAGTATTTTAACCTTTGTATATATTTATGCAATGATTCTTTTACTCTACTATTATGGATTAAGATATATATTTTGTTCGTTAATTTCTAAATTTGGTTATGTAAGTGTCCTCACTTAGATAATTATTGTACTGGTTGATACATTCTTATCCAATTACGGTATGTATACATTAATTAAAAGTCGTCTAAGCTATTTGACTCAGCTAGACACAAATTTAAAAATATCGTTGAACATGATAGAACCTTATTGTTATCCAACCGAATTGTTTTGGTTCATATTCTAGATTGAATATGAACATCCCGATCATGAGAAACTTTTGTGAACCCAAGGCGGATATGATGAACAAAAACATGATCACCCTCCGTGCCCGTAAGGTATGACGGTTTGCAGATGAAGTTCTATAAAACCTTTTGGGAAGTTGAAAAGATAGTTCACAGTATGTCAGCTGATCACCATGTATAGTCAGTACGTAATTTCAAATATGTAAATTATTGGTTAAGTTGTTCAGTATTGGTTCAGTTTACTTCACAACTATTTTTCCGTTGTAGAAGTGTTGTACAAAAAAAACATTTACTTCTTTCAGCTAATATTTATTGTTTGTTATTACCTGCTGGGCAATCAAATGCTCATTCTTGCTTTAAATTTAAATATTTTTAGCTAAACGTGATCAACCTGAAGGTTCTGCCAATAACAAAAGGAAAGGAAAGCTGACCGAATAAGTTTAATGGTATCTTATGTAATAGTTAGACTTAATCAAGATGATAATATTTATTAATTATCATGTAATGAAATGTTTAAATGTTGTGAACCTGGGATTTAGACAACTCTGATATGTAAATTAAGTTTGATATTTATATTATTATTATTATTCCGCTTAAAGAAATGATATCTTACAAGAGTGACTTTTATCCGCCACCAATGATACATAACAGTTCATTAAACTAGTCTATAGTTGTGACGACCTGAGAATTTAGATGATTATTTAAATATTAAAATATTAAATTAAGGTTAAATAATGAACCTAGACAGAAAATAAGTGAATGGATTTGAGATTTTCGAGAAAGAATTTTGTGAATTTAAAATTTCTGTGATGAATTATTCAGGATTAAAGGTTTACGTGAATATGTTCAATGTGTATGATCATATATGTGAACAAGACGTGGTTAAGGGTCAAGGGTTGACCAGATAACCTATATCAGTGTCAAACCGTAATATTATATTAAGAATATCAACGTTCAGATAGAAAGTTCTTACGATTGATAAGAAACCCTAAAACCGGTTCTGAAAATCCTAAATTCTATTCCGGGAATCCGAAACCCTAATTCGATATATGAAAAACCCTAATTTAGGGGCTTAAAGGCTTAAGTGTATTAATTATAATCTAATTAGGGAAATTCTAATAAATATTTAGAAAACCATAACTTTAAAGTTTTAAACCCTAATTATTTCGTTAGAAACCCTAATTGGTAATTAGGTAATTTTAATTTTTATTAGGAAATATTAATCCTAATTAGCAAGCTTGAATAATAATTAGTAAATTTTAATATAATTAGAAAATTCTAATTCTAATTTAGAAATATTAAATTTTCTATTTTTAAAACCTAAATTGAAAATATTAGAAAATTGATTTTTGAGAACCTTAGGTTTTAACCATAAGGGTTAAACCCTAAGGGTTAAACCCCAAGGACTGCAGCCAATGTTTAATATGCCATTAAATTTAGAAAACAAATGTCCAATTTTCCCTTTGTGCATTATTGGAGGAAACATGTGAATCTTGCCAAGATATTGGGTGTTGACCAAATCTAGCTACCCCATATGATCGAATTCAGCAAATATCAGCCCCTCACTACCAGCCATTTCATTTGCGTCTAATTATATTAATAATTGAAGAGAGAGAGAGTCATTATCTAGCTTCATTTGTCCACAAGCATTCAACTGATATTTTCTCTCTAGACCCACAAAATTCTGAAGTGATTCAGTCCCTTGTATGATCCATAGCAAGTCATGATCAGATCATGAGGATCAGAATCAAGATCAATCATGAATAAGGTATAAAAACCCTAAATCTTAAAATTTTATGATCTGATGTTAGATGTTGTTAATGATTGGTTAGATATGTGTTATAGGGTGTCTTTTAATGATCTGGAGTGTTGGATCATTGATCCATAACATCTAGATGCACGATTTTGAAGTTTTTAGAAATCTGGAAAAGTTGGTAAAGATGGCCTGACAGTCATATGTCAGGGCTCCTAGATCAGTGTTTGTTAAGTGCTATGTGTGTTTTATGTTATGGATTTGTTCTTTGCTATGTAGGCTTTGATCTGGAACTGGAAACAGGGTCGGATCAAGTCTAGATCTCTAGTTATGAACGGTCAAACCTAGTTGACCGATCACAAAACTGACTTCTGGGCAGCCCAGAAATTTCCAGAATTTCTGACAAGATATTTGAGGCCTCTAATCTTATTGATTTTTGTTAGTTTTGGCCATGTTGCTGATTTAATGTTGTAGAGAGGTATAAGGACTACACACCCATGCCTTTAGATCACCAAGATCCGTAAAAGAATCATAGAAATTCATGGTCAAACAACCGTTGACCAAACTGCTCAAGAACATTTCTGGAAAACCCATAAATGTTCAAGAACAGTTCCTGACTACTACTTTGACCGGCCTTGATCTCTTAGGTCTGTTGTTTTTATGATGATCTGATGTTATGTTGTTGTACACTGACATGAGAACTACATAAGGGAACCTTTACATCACACAAACCAGACCCAGATTACAAGTTATGAAGCTCCATAGTACCACACTCGAGCTGTTCTTCATTTTTGGGTTTTCTGGGAAGCCCAAAAATGAAGAACAGCCACTGACAAAAATTGTGAGGCTTATATTTCACTGATCTATTATTGTATGGCCATGAAATAAGTTGGTAATTGTAGTATTACATTAGTACTACAATTATAACCAAATGACAAGCCCAGAAACCTTTTGTTCAAAGATCTATCACCGGTCAAACATGCCCACTTGCTAACTGACATGAAGTTCTGGAAAATGCTCAAGAACACGAAGAACACCTATAGCGACAGTCTTGTCGCTATAGGTGCCCTTTAACGACAGTTTAATTAGAAAAATGATTATTTTAATTAAATAAATGGAAATAAATTGTTTTTAATTATGAAAAATACAAAATAAATTCCTAAAAATTATTTTAAAGTCTGAAAATTAGTTTTTAATTATTTTGAGTATATTTGATAAATATTTAATGTGACAACCCGAGAATTTTGAATATTTTTAAAATTTTTATTAATTTATTTAAGGTTCAAATTAAAACCTAGACAGAAAATAAGTGTATGCGTTTGATATTTTTAAGAAGGAATTTTGAGGATTTCAAAATTCTGTGTAGGATTTAAGTGGATTATTCAGGATTAATTGTATATGTGTTTATGTTCTATGTATATGGTTATTTACGTATTCAGAATGCGGTTAAGGGTGCAGGGTTGACCAGATAAATTATATCTATGTCAAACCTTAATCGTATATTAAGAACGTCAACGTTCGGTTAGAAAATTCTTACGAATTATAAGAAACCCCTAGAAATCGGTTCTGGAAACCCTATCTTCAGTTTCAAAAATTTAAAACCCTAATCTGGGAACTTAAATGATTATTATATTGCTTAAGTGTTATATATTATAATATTAATTAGGTTAAAGCTTGATTATTTAGCGAACCCTAATTTTAGATTTTTAAACCCCAATTTCGGGATTAGAAACCATAATTTATAATTAGGGAAAACCTAAGTGTTAAGTTAATACTTTTAATGTTAATTAGGATATATTAATTCTAATTTTCAAGTTATAGTAATTAGAAAACCCTAATCTAATTACGAAATCGAATTTTTATTTTAGAAAATTAATTTTCCATTAGAAACCCTAATTCGTGGGTTGTAAACCCTATTGACCATTTTGACCTTAATTGCTTAATTAGCAATTTTAATTAGGAATTATTAATCCTAATTAGCAATATTTAAATTATGATTAAGAAATTTTAATATAATTAGAAAATTCTAATTATAAATGAGAAATATTAATTTTCTATTTTTTTAAAAAAACCTAAATTGGAAATTTTGGAAAATTAAATTGCAAACCCTAAGGGTTTCAAACCCTAAACCCTAAATGTTCTAAACCTTAAACCTTAACTCTAACCTAAACCCTAAGGGTTTGGCTAATTGACAAGAATGCCATTAAATATAAAATTAAAATGACTAATATACCCTTTGTTGTATAATTGGACATAACTTGTAAATGTTGCCCTATTTGAGTTGGTGAACCACTCCTAGCCCTAGACTTACCACAGAAATCAACCATCTAGCCATATACTTTGAATCAATAATACATATAGATTAAGAGAGAGAGAGAAATTCCACTTGAAATTTCATTTTTCTCCTAACCCTTCTCTCTCTAAAAATTCGGGATTGAGACTAATATAGAGGGATGAGATAATTCATTATCAGTTCTTAGCTTAACAAGATCAGTTCATCAAGATCAGAAATCAAGATCAAAGCTTTTAGAGGTATAAAGCCTAAATTTCAAAAATCATGTGATTCATGTTGTTTGATGTTAGTTGTTGGTTAAAGTTATGTTTTGGGGTGTCATTTGATGATCTAGGTTGTCAAAACGTAGATCCATATCATTTTGATGCTCGAAATTTGAGTTTTTAGAAATCTGGAAAATGGTTGAAAAATGGCCTGAAAACCATATGTCAGAGGCCATAGATCTTTATCTGTTAAGTGTTAGTGTTGTTTTAAGTTTTAAACTTGTAGTATGTCATGTTGTCTATGATCTGGACTTGGAAACAGGGTCATATCAGGTGTAGATTTCAAGTTATGTGTGGTCAAACTTAGTTGACCAACCACGAAAAGTGAGAATCTGGGCAGCCCAGATTTGCCCAGATTGGTCTGACAAGCTTTTCTGAGCCTCAGATTGTGCTATATGTTAGTGTTTAGTCCAGGTTATTGTGTTAATCTAGTAGACTTTCATATGGACTACACATGTCTACCCTTATATCACTCAGAGCTTTCATAGAATCAAAGTAATGAGCAGTCAAACCATCGTTGACCACCTGTTCTTCATGAAATCTGGAAAACCCAGATTTCTTAAGAACATGTTTCTGACAATCGTTTGACCGGCCTTGATCTCTCAGTTATGAAGTTGTTAGGTTAACATAATGTACTAGAACTGTTCTATGTCGTGTGGTCTATAATATTGAACCATTACATCACATAAATAATACTTGGAAAGCAGAGATTAAAAGCTTCAAAGTAGCACCTTTGGCACTGTTTGAATTTCTGGGCAGCCCAGAAATTCAACAACATGCCTGACAACATATTCCGGAGCTTGGATCTTGCAGCTTGGTTATGTAATGACCACGAATTGAGTTTGTGGTTGTAGTACTACATCAGTACTACAATCCTAACACCATTAGCATCCCAAAAACCAACAAGAACACATATTAAATTGTAGTCAAAGGTAGAACCTTGTAAACTGACTTTGAAGCTCAAGAACACCTATAGCGACGGTTGTGACACCCCCAAAATAGGTATACATCACCCATTTTGAGTCGTCAATAACATGGTACAGAAAAAACTACAACTTTATTAATACAACATAAAAACTATGAGTTTAAATACAAATATTATCTTCTAGACAATATCCACACTCAAATAAGTCCTCATTATAATTATTGATACATTATTTTACAAAAATAATGAGGACTACTAAAAAACTTTCTAGAACCATCATTCCATACCCCGACTAGTACTCGCTACATTCTCGCCTCTTGAGAAGAAAAATAGAACAGAAAGGAAAAAGGGTGAGCTCAACTAACCCAGTAAAGAACATTATGACTAAGATAATATAGAACAAATTATCGTTAGTCGTCAACAGGGAAAAAATTAATAGAATACAATAGACAACAAATTTTAAATCAATATTCGCAGCGGAAATAATAATTCATTAGAAGAGTTAAGTAGAGTATGAAATCTACTATCATCTATGAATTTAAAAGTCCATCATCAATATTTTATCCATGTAACATCAACCAATAAACATCTTGAATCAAATATTCATCTTTGCACTACAGGCCAAAGATATTCATCAGTTGGTCATGTTCATCTCAACACATGTTCATCTTTACACTACGGGCCAAAGATATTCATCATAAAATCATTAATCTTTGCACTACAGGCCAAAGATATTCATTTATATCATCATTTAGGACTGAGGATGATGAAAAATATTTTAAAGAAAACGAATCCAGTGAAACAAAAGAACAAATAATAAGGATTCGTACTTTAAACAATCCGAGTTCAAAAATATGTGACAACCCCAAAATAGGTTCATTCCATCCAACCTATTCTGAGTCGCCAAATACATGGTACAGAAAATAACTACAACTTTATTACAACAATTGTCGTGCAAAATACAACAACACATATGCTGTGAGTTTGGATACAAATATATACCAAATGTGACTCATGTTCCAACCGTGGACATCACCTCACAATAACACCTTACATAAAGGTATAGTCAAAAACTGTTTTAGAAATTAGAATCTTTGGGAAATGCTCAAGGAAACCTTCGTACATGGGAGGCCACGCATCTAGGTTATGATAGATATCATATGGCCACAGAATTATCCTTGGTTGACCCAATAGACCCCAAAGAAAAACGAGAAGATTACTATCATATTCTTCCCAATGGTGAGTCTTCTCTTGACTTATCATTATCTCCACTGTCTCTAATTGAGAATTATACTTCAAACAAACACCAAGATTATATAGGTAGTGCCCATAGATATACTCAGCAAGTGGATGAGCACAACCCTGTCTTATGATGACACGAGGTTGTATGTCATTAGACATCTTGTATGATAGTGACAAAACACCCTTCCAACGTTGGGTTCGCCTCACCCTATTTTCTTCACCAAATATAACTACTAAATGATGACCACCGTTCTATTCCCTTGTTACCCCCGCTCGACCCAGCTACACTCTTATTACCTGAAAGGAATTGTGAAGCAAAAGGGTGAGCACAACTAGCTCAGTAAAGAATGTCATGACTAAAGATAATTCAATTATCAATAGCCTTCATCAACAATAAATCAGAGATTTAGAACATATGGTAAATGATAAAAATTTCAACCATAGTTGCAGCGGAACGAGCAATCCATTAGAAGAGTCAAATAGACTATAAAGTCTATTATCTTCTCCATGTTAAAAATTCACCAACAATGTTTTATCCCTATAACATTAATCAACAGTTCCTTTCCACAATTATATGAATAACTCATAATCATAATTGTAATTCTAAATTCCTCTTCGCATCCAGGACAAAGATAATTTTCATCACTTGTCTTTACCTGAAACATCAAAGATCATGGTTATACCAAATCACAGTTCCTGTTCATAATCATACTAATAATTTCATCTTTGCACTACGGGCCAAAGATATTCATCAACAGACCATCTTTGCACTACAGGCCAAAGATATTCAACCACAGATCATCTTTGCACTACAGGCCAAAGATATTCATCAATAATTCATCTTTGCACTACAGGCCAAAGATATTCCTCAACAGTTCATATTTGCACTACATACCAAATATATTTATAAACAGTTCATATTTGCACTACATGCCAAATATATTAATATCTCAAAGAAATATATATTCATTTCAGAATTTATATAAACAATAATTATAACCATGTTGATCAATTCACCTTTGCACTTAAGCTTAAGATATTCAATTATAAATTCAATGGTCATGATCATACCAGTCACAATTCAACTTTGCACTACAGGCCAAAGAGAACCCTAGTCATGATCATACCAATAATCTACCCATCTTTACACTCCAGTGAAAGAGAATTTCAACATCAGGGTTATAAAAATGTTATATATGATGATAAAAATAATATGATCAACATATAGTTTTAATCTCAAGAGTAATATTCGTAACTCATGAATAGTAACCCCGACACAAAAGATAGAAATTCTACAATAAAATTCATACCAATATTTCGGTATAATGATATTGAAAGAATAACATTACTTAAATTTATAAACAATTTATTTTAATTGTTTACACTTTACTAATTAATGCATTTAATCGTCATAAAATGCCAACTCTTACAATTTCATCATCAATAACCAAAATCCTCATAAAAAATCTGCATATACCTCATATAGAATTCTCAATCCATAAAATCCTATTTTCCAATTTTCTTACTTCACATAACATATTTAATTCATTTACTCATAACTAGACCATTTTTATGAAAAATACCAAATCAGTTCCAAAAATATTTCTTTTCTGGGATTTAGCATAATATAGTCCCATAGTGAACATATATTTTTCTCAGAATTTTTAAAAGTCATTTACTATTTTTCATATGGCCAAAATAGTCGAATATTTAGACATTTATCAAAAATTGTACTTTTATCTAAAAATTCTGAAATTTACAGAGTATACTTCCATCATATACATGTACTCCCAATAAAAATTTCATCAATTTTGGAGTTAACCACAAGAAATTATAAGCAGTTACTTTTAAAATAGTCTTTTCTCATAAAATTCATAACTCTCAATCTATACATCCAAAAATCACCTATTTTTGGACACAATCAATAAAACTCATCAAAATATCATTTCAAATTTTTCCAGAATTTTTGAAGTTCAGAAAAATTACGAAACTAAAAATCATAACAACCCTTAAAATCCCTTACTATCCCTTACAATCCCTTACTATCCCTTACAATCCCTTACTATCCCTTACCTCAAAAGAGCAGTACTTCTGATCGGTATAAGGCTGAAGAAAACTTGCACTGATGAATAGAAACTCTCAAAGTATCTAAATACTCACAAAATATGCTTCATAATATAGAGAGAGAAAGAGAGAAAGCTTATGTTTTTGGTGTGATTTTCAATTCTAACTTAGCCCTCTATTTATAGGAAAATTTTGGTAGGTTTGACCTGCAACCTGATGGCTTTACCTGCTACTATTCCCACCCACCACATTTGAAATATAATTCAGCACATTTCTTCACCAACCACAAGTGGGGCCCACCAATTCTAGAATTTTCCACTAAAAATGATTTATAACCTGATTTCCGAATCAGCCACCTCTTAAAATTCATAACAAATCATACGTTCATTTTTAACGGTTCAAAATTTGTGGGCATATACTCAACTTATATATGTATAACATATCCAAAAATTACCACGATCCAACGGTCGGATTAAAAATTATAACACCCGCAATATTTCTCAAAAAACCCTGATTTTTAATACCTCCATTCCGACAAAAATACGGATAAAAATCTCAACATTAACTCCTTCATTTTTAACCACAAAAATATATCCCTCATTTATATCCACATAAAATAAATATTTCCTTATCATATGAATCAATAATTAATTATTCACAAATAATATTACAGAATCACATTTATGACAACCAGGCCGTTCCAGGAAAGAGGGGGCTTTCCAATAAGGATTTCTCCTTACTAGCGCGCAATTAGATGACCAAACCTCTCCTTAGACAGAACTTTCTAGACATTGCCAATAATGCTATCTAATAATATTATTCAAATAATATGAATTATTGATCTGATAATAGAAAATACTGTGCAGCAACAATTATTGAAACAACAATAATATAAAATTTCAACGTAGCAATTATTGAATCAATAAAATAAAATATTGAACAGTAATTACTGTAACAATTATTGAGTAGTGCCTTCTTACGTAAGAATCAATAATTTTAAAAATACTGTGCAATACCGTGTGCTACTGTGCAATAACGCGTATTACTGTATTTTAATCACCGGGTATTCCAACAGTGTTAACAGTAACAACTACGTCGTTATTTGTAAAAACTCAAATTTGTCATTTTCTTCACCCGACAGTTATTCGTTATGGGGCCCACAAATGGCTGCGCCGTCGTACGAATATTCCCCGACAGAAAGAATATTTCACGACCAAACGAATATTCCCCGACAACAATGATTATTTTATAACCATTTGCTTATTTTGAAAAAATTCATATTTCACCCATAACTTTAAACTTTTATCAATTTAACCATTTACTGAATAGTAATTATAAGAAAAATTGAATACTTTTATTTCATAAAATTCGGGGTCTTACAATCTCCCCTCCTTATGAAATTTCGTCCCCGAAATTTACGTACCTGGTATTTCAAAGAGTTGAGAATACCTTCCTTTCATTTCAGATTTCATCTTCCTTGTCATCATAATTTCTCCATTGCTCATCTCATGTATTTCAAATATCATTCTAGAATACAGCTTCAAAACAAGGGTTAATTTAGCAAATTAACATATCACATAATATCCCGATATTATGACTGACCAACAAATAAGCTTAGGTAGGACACACTAGCGAAGGATTTACTCATCTCTCCCCTCCTAGTTTTATTCCCCGATCTCCGCCAGAGATCATATCCCTAAGCTCTGATACCACCTGTGACAAATGTCCCATCAGTGGACAGCACCTCACAGTGGTACCTATCAGTTTGCCACCGCAGAACGGCGTCCCCTACGGAGAGTCTGGCTTCGGTGCATCCCCCATCAACAGGAAGTCACCAGCGAGAGGCTCGGGGCTCTTTACTTATAGCTCTGATACCACCTGTGACAACCCCAAAATAGGTTCATTCCATCCAACCTATTCTGAGTCGCCAAATACATGGTACAGAAAATAACTACAACTTTATTACAACAATTGTCGTGCAAAATACAACAACACATATGCTGTGAGTTTGGATACAAATATATACCAAATGTGACTCATGTTCCAACCGTGGACATCACCTCACAATAACACCTTACATAAAGGTATAGTCAAAAACTTTTTTAGAAATTAGAATCTTTGGGAAGTGCTCAAGGAAACCTTCGTACATGGGAGGCCACGCATCTAGGTTATGATAGATATCATATGGCCACAGAATTATCCTTGGTTGACCCAATAGACCCCAAAGAAAAACGAGAAGATTACTATCATATTCTTCCCAATGGTGAGTCTTCTCTTGACTTATCATTATCTCCACTGTCTCTAATTGAGAATTATACTTCAAACAAACACCAAGATTATATAGGTAGTGCCCATAGATATACTCAGCAAGTGGATGAGCACAACCCTGTCTTATGATGACACGAGGTTGTATGTCATTAGACATCTTGTATGATAGTGACAAAACACCCTTCCAACGTTGGGTTCGCCTCACCCTATTTTCTTCACCAAATATAACTACTAAATGATGACCACCGTTCTATTCCCTTGTTACCCCCGCTCGACCCAGCTACACTCTTATTACCTGAAAGGAATTGTGAAGCAAAAGGGTGAGCACAACTAGCTCAGTAAAGAATATCATGACTAAAGATAATTCAATTATCAATAGCCTTCATCAACAATAAATCAGAGATTTAGAACATATGGTAAATGATAAAAATTTCAACCATAGTTGCAGCGGAACGAGCAATCCATTAGAAGAGTCAAATAGACTATAAAGTCTATTATCTTCTCCATGTTAAAAATTCACCAACAATGTTTTATCCCTGTAACATTAATCAACAGTTCCTTTCCACAATTATATGAATAACTCATAATCATAATTGTAATTCTAAATTCCTCTTCGCATCCAGGACAAAGATAATTTTCATCACTTGTCTTTACCTGAAACATCAAAGATCATGGTTATACCAAATCACAGTTCCTGTTCATAATCATACTAATAATTTCATCTTTGCACTACGGGCCAAAGATATTCATCAACAGACCATCTTTGCACTACAGGCCAAAGATATTCAACCACAGATCATCTTTGCACTACAGGCCAAAGATATTCATCAATAATTCATCTTTGCACTACAGGCCAAAGATATTCCTCAACAGTTCATATTTGCACTACATACCAAATATATTTATAAACAGTTCATATTTGCACTACATGCCAAATATATTAATATCTCAAAGAAATATATATTCATTTCAGAATTTATATAAACAATAATTATAACCATGTTGATCAATTCACCTTTGCACTTAAGCTTAAGATATTCAATTATAAATTCAATGGTCATGATCATACCAGTCACAATTCAACTTTGCACTACAGGCCAAAGAGAACCCTAGTTATGATCATACCAATAATCTACCCATCTTTACACTCCAGTGAAAGAGAATTTCAACATCAGGGTTATAAAAATGTTATATATGATGATAAAAATAATATGATCAACATATAGTTTTAATCTCAAGAGTAATATTCGTAACTCATGAATAGTAACCCCGACACAAAAGATAGAAATTCTACAATAAAATTCATACCAATATTTTGGTATAATGATATTGAAAGAATAACATTACTTAAATTTATAAACAATTTATTTTAATTGTTTACACTTTACTAATTAATGCATTTAATCGTCATAAAATGCCAACTCTTACAATTTCATCATCAATAACCAAAATCCTCATAAAAAATCTGCATATACCTCATATAGAATTCTCAATCCATAAAATCCTATTTTCCAATTTTCTTACTTCACATAACATATTTAATTCATTTACTCATAACTAGACCATTTTTATGAAAAATACCAAATCAGTTCCAAAAATATTTCTTTTCTGGGATTTAGCATAATATAGTCCCATAGTGAACATATATTTTTCTCAGAATTTTTAAAAGTCATTTACTATTTTTCATATGGCCAAAATAGCCGAATATTTAGACATTTATCAAACATTGTACTTTTATCTAAAAATTCTGAAATTTACAGAGTATACTTCCATCATATACATGTACTCCCAATAAAAATTTCATCAATTTTGGAGTTAACCACAAGAAATTATAAGCAGTTACTTTTAAAATAGTCTTTTCTCATAAAATTCATAACTCTCAATCTATACATCCAAAAATCACTATTTTTGGACACAATCAATAAAACTCATCAAAATATCATTTCAAATTTTTCCAGAATTTTTGAAGTTCAGAAAAATTACGAAACTAAAAATCATAACAACCCTTAAAATCCCTTACTATCCCTTACAATCCCTTACTATCCCTTACAATCCCTTACTATCCCTTACCTCAAAAGAGCAGTACTTCTGATCGGTATAAGGCTGAAGAAAACTTGCACTGATGAATAGAAACTCTCAAAGTATCTAAATACTCACAAAATATGCTTCATAATATAGAGAGAGAAAGAGAGAAAGCTTATGTTTTTGGTGTGATTTTCAATTCTAACTTAGCCCTCTATTTATAGGAAAATTTTGGTAGGTTTGACCTGCAACCTGATGGCTTTACCTGCTACTATTCCCACCCACCACATTTGAAATATAATTCAGCACATTTCTTCACCAACCACAAGTGGGGCCCACCAATTCTAGAATTTTCCACTAAAAATGATTTATAACCTGATTTCCGAATCAGCCACCTCTTAAAATTCATAACAAATCATACGTTCATTTTTAACGGTTCAAAATTTGTGGGCATATACTCAACTTATATATGTATAACATATCCAAAAATTACCACGATCCAACGGTCGGATTAAAAATTATAACACCCGCAATATTTCTCAAAAACCCTGATTTTTAATACCTCCATTCCGACAAAAATACGGATAAAAATCTCAACATTAACTCCTTCATTTTTAACCACAAAAATATATCCCTCATTTATATCCACATAAAATAAATATTTCCTTATCATATGAATCAATAATTAATTATTCACAAATAATATTACAGAATCACATTTATGACAACCAGGCCGTTCTCAGGAAAGAGGGGGCTTTCCAATAAGGATTTCTCCTTACTAGCGCGCAATTAGATGACCAAACCTCTCCTTAGACATGACTTTCTAGTCATTGCCAATAATGCTATCTAATAATATTATTTAAATAATATGAATTATTGATCTGATAATAGAAAATACTGTGCAGCAACAATTATTGAAACAACAATAATATAAAATTTCAACGTAGCAATTATTGAATCAATAAAATAAAATATTGAACAGTAATTACTGTAACAATTATTGAGTAGTGCCTTCTTACGTAAGAATCAATAATTTTAAAAATACTGTGCAATACCGTGTGCTACTGTGCAATAACGCGTATTACTGTATTTTAATCACCGGGTATTCCAACAGTGTTAACAGTAACAACTACGTCGTTATTTGTAAAAACTCAAATTTGTCATTTTCTTCACCCGACAGTTATTCGTTATGGGGCCCACAAATGGCTGCGCCGTCGTACGAATATTCCCCGACAGAAAGAATATTTCACGACCAAACGAATATTCCCCGACAACAATGATTATTTTATAACCACTTGCTTATTTTGAAAAAATTCATATTTCACCCATAACTTTAAACTTTTATCAATTTAACCATTTACTGAATAGTAATTATAAGAAAAATTGAATACTTTTATTTCATAAAATTCGGGGTCTTACAAAATACTTCATAAATAATCATAATGGAGTAAAATTTAAGAATGATCAAAATATGGATGCAATCAAAGTTAGTATCCATAATAGATATCTTAGACAAAAATGAAAATTTAATTTTTTGGTGAATAGTGTCGTATTCGTAAATAGTGTTGTATACGTGAATAGTACCGTATACGTGAATAGTAACCCCGACACTAAAAGTTCCAAATTTGATAAAAAGTTCAAATCAATATTTTGGCATAATGATATTGAAAAAAATAATATCATTTATAAAAAAATAACATCCCTTACCTCGAAAAGACAGTACTTCTGACTGGAATACTGGATATAGAGCTGAATGGAACTTGCACCATATAGCAACACTCAAAGTCTTAAAATACTCACAAGAATATGCTCGATAATATAGAGAGAGAAAGATTTCAGTTTCTGGTGTGATTTTCAATTCTAACCTAAGCACCCTCTTTATAGGAAAATGCTTAAAACACCAAAGCAGAAAATTTAATAAAATATTAATATTTATTAAATAATCATACGCACTATTTGAATTCTCATTTCAGCACATTTACCATATCCCACCAACTCACAAAACTTTCAAAAAACGTTTTTCTTAAAAATAATAATTAAAACTTCCAAAAATTAATTATTTCGGAACTTTGGAACTTCAATAATTCATAATAAATAGACCTTTTTATCAGAAAAATTCAAATCTTATGTCTTTTGCATAGGAAATTCTATTCTCTACAACTTTGTAAGTTTAAGTTTTTCTAAATTCCAAACAGAAACTGACCAAAATCCACAAACGGACGATTTTACATGCTATAATCAAATTTCAATCAAGAAATGGGCCCATAGACATGTTTAACATGTTTTAAACAACTTTAGCAATAAAAATACTCTTCCTCCTCATATACTCATATATCCCACATTTATTGTAAAAAAAATATCATCATTATTATATTATAATAATATAATAAACTATTATTTTATCAAAAAAGATAAAATATCAATTTTCAACAATTGTCACTTTAAAAATTTTCTCCATCTATATCCACATAAAATGAATATTTTCCCCATCATATAAATTAATAATTAATTATTCACAAATAATATTACCGAATCACAATATTGACAACCAGACAGTTCCTAGGAAAGAGGGGGCTTTCCAATAAGGATTTCTCCTTACTGGCGCGCAATTAGGTGACCAAACTTCTCCTTAGATAGAACTTTCTAGACATTGCCAATAATGTTATTTAATAATATTATTCAGATAATATGAATTATTGCTTCGATAATGAAAAATACTATGTAGTGACAATTATTGAAACAACAGTAATATAAAATATCAACACAACAATTATTGAATCAATAAAATATTGAACAGTAATTACTGTAACAATTATTGAGTAGTGCCTTCTTATGTAAGAATCAATAATTGGTGCAATACCGTGTGCTACTGTGCAACAACGCGTATTACTGTGTTTTAACCACCGGGTATTCCAACAGTATTAACGGTCACAACTACGTCGTTATTTATAAATAACTTATACTTGTCGTTTTTTTTCATTCAATCGCTTTCCGTTATGGGGCCCACACAAGGCTGCGCCGTCGTACGAATATTTCCCGACAGGAAGAATATTCCACGACCAAACGAATATTTCCCGACAACAATGAATATTTTATAACCACTTGCTTATTTAAAATTTTTGCGCATTTTACCCATAACTAACCTCATTAATCAATTCAACCCTTACTATTTTAAAATAATAAATAGAGGAAATTAAATTTTATTTATTAATAATTTGGGGTCTTACAACCTACCCTCCTTATGAAATTTCGTCCTCAAAATTGACGTATGTACCTGGTGTTTCGAAAAGATGAGGATACCTCGCTTTTATTTTCGTTTCCAACTCCCAGGTCATTTCCTCAATAGCATGGTTCCTCCACAAAACTTTAACTTGTGGTATGACCTTTGTGCGTAGGACATGCTCTTTTCTATCCAAGATCTTGACAGGTACCTCTTCGTACGTTAAGTCTTCGGCTATCTCGTCCGGTTCTAACTCAATAACGTGGTTTGGGTCTTTCACATATTTACGTAGCACAGATATATGAAAAATATTATGAACACGAGACATACTTGGAGATAACGCGAATCTATAGGCCACATTTCCTACTCGGTCAAGAATCTGAAATGGACCAATAAATCGTGGATTGAGCTTTCCTCTCTTTCTAAATCTTGTAACTCCTTTCCATGGAGAAACTCGTAACAATTCATGATCCCCAATACTAAATTTCACGTCCTTTCGATGAAGATCCGCATAACTCATTTGTCGATCTTGTGCCATTTGTATACGTTGTCGAATCATTTGGATCTTTTCCGTAGTCATACGTACCAACTCTGGTCCCAATAATGTTGCTTCACCCACCTCATCCCAACATATTGGAGAGCGACACTTTAGTCCATATAATGCTTCGAATGGAGCTACACTTATACTTTCCTGATAACTGTTGTTGTAAGAGAATTCCACCAATGGTAAATACTTATCCCAACTCCCTTTGAAGTCTAAGACACAGAGTCTTAATAGATCTTCAAGAGTTTGAATAGTCCTCTCTGATTGTCCGTCCGTTTGAGGATGGTATGTCGAATTGAATGGTAAATCCGTGCCCATAGCTCTTTGCAAACTAACCCAAAATCTTGAAGTGAATCTTGGGTCATGATCTAAAACTATGGATACTGGCATGCCATGCAACCTCACAATCTCATTCACGTACATACTAGCAAGACGTTCAAGGGAATAAGTCTCCCGTATCGGCAAGAAATGAGCATACTTAGTTAATCTATCAACAATAACCGAAATAGCATTTATGCCTTGAGAAACTGTGGGAAGACCCGTAACGAAATCCATGGTAATGTGTTCCTACTTCCATTTCGGAATCTCAAGTGGTTGCAATGGACCCTTTGGCACTTGATGCTCCGCCTTTACACGTTGACAAGTTAAACACCTCGAGATAAACTTTGCAATCTCTCTCTTCATATTGTTCCATCAAAATGTATGTCGAAGATCACGATACATTTTGGTACTTCCAGGATGAATTACAAACGGTGTATTATGTGCCTCCATCATGATCTTGTACTTCAAATCAGAATCGTTAGGAACACAAAGTCTGGAGTAGACTCGATGTATTCCTTCTTCATCGATTCTTGCTTCTAGAATAGCACCTTCTTGCACTTTCTTCTTCATACGCATCAGCTCCGGGTCTGTGGCTTGAGCAACTTTAACTTTTTCGATTAAAGTTGGTTCTATACGTATACTTGGCATTACTGTATGGGTCCCCATAGTCTTGAATTCTATCTTCATCTTTTGTAAATCATACCAAATGGGCCTTTGCGTTGACAACATCGCACTCGTTCCGGCATATGATCTTCTACTCAATGCGTCGGCTACCACGTTCACTTTTCCAGGATGGTATTGAATGGTATGGTCGTAGTCTTTCAAAAGCTCGAGCCAATGTCGTTGCCACATGTTGAGTTCTTTTTGAGTGAAGAAATATTTGAGGCTTTTATGATCTGAATATATCTCCACTTTCTCCCCATATAGATAGTGCCTCCAGATCTTTAGCGCGAAAACGACTGCTGCTAACTATAGATCATGAGTAGGATAATTTCTCTCATACTCTTTAAGTTGTCGCGAGGCATAGGCTATAACTTTTCCACGTTGTATGAGAACACATCCTAGCCCTTTGCCTGAAGCATCGCTGTAGATAACAAATCCATCCGAACCAGATGGTATGGTCAAAACAGGTGCCGAAATGAGTCTCCTCTTAAGCTCTTGGAAACTCTTCTCGCATTCCTCGCTCCATACGAATTTGATATCTTTCCAAGTCAGCTGAGTTAATGGAGTAGCAATTCGAGAAAATCCTTCCACGAATCTCCGATAATAACCAGCTAAGCCCAGAAAGCTACGTACTTTGGTTACCGACTTCTGTTGTTCCCGACTTTGTATTGCTTCAATCTTCGTTGGGTCAATAGATACTTCATGTTTTGACACCACGTGCCCAAGGAATGCTACTTCCTCAAGCCAGAACTCGCATTTCTTCAACTTGGCATATAACTTGTTTTCACGAAGCCTTTGGAGTACCAGCTTCAAATGGTGCTCAAGATCTTCACGACTTTTGGAATATATGAGGATGTCATCAATAAAAATAACAACGAATTGATCCAAATATTCCTTGAATACTCGGTTCATCTTATCTATGAAAGCCGCAGGAGCATTAGTCAATCCAAAAGACATGACTAAGAATTCATAATGCCTGTACCGAGTTCTAAAGGTAGTCTTTGGAATATTCTCAGTTCTAATCTTCAGCTGATGATATCCAGAACGAAGATCAATTTTTGAAAAGAATTGCGCTCCTTGTAGCTGGTCAAATAGGTCATTAATACGAGGTAGCGAATACATATTCTTGATAGTGACATGGTTTAATTCCCAGTAGTCGATACAAAGTCGCATACTCCCGTCTTTCTTCATTACGAATAAAATAGGAGCACCCCAAGGAGATGTACTAGGACGAATGAAACCGATGTCTAACAACTCCTGTAGTTTGACCTTTAACTCCTAAAGTTCAATAGGAGCCATTTGATATGTGATTTTAGAAATGGGCTTTGTACCAGGTTCAAGATCAATAAAGAATTTAACTTCACGTTCTGGGGGTAGACCAGGAATTTCTTCAAGAAATATGTTAGGAAAGTCAATAACAACAGGAATATTATTCAAATATGACGTGTCTTTATTCAAATCCATAACATGGGCTAAGAAAGCTTGACATCCGTTTTTTAATAAACGAATAGCTTTATGACTTGATATAACAGTAATTGATTTTAATGGCTTAGTTGCTTGAATTCGCACAACAGGTTGGTTAGGAATATAAAAACTAACAACCTTACGAAAATAATCAATTTTGGCATGATGAGTAGTTAACCAATCAATTACTAAAATCACGTCAAATGCAAGTATCTTTAAAGAGATAAGGTCAACAGGTAAGGTGATGGTGCCAACTTGGATCAAACAAGATTTATAAACAGTGGATGTGATGAAAGTTTCTCCTAACGGAGTCTCCACAGATAAATCAAAGTCTAATTTCTCCGGAGTCAAGTTTAAACATTGAGCACAAGCAGGAGAGATAAATGAATGGGTAGCACCGGTATCTAGTAAGGTATAAACTTCGCAAGAATTTATGATTAGCTTACCCGTGATCATCTCGCTTGGGTTCCTCGCATTTTGACCAGTCACGACAAACGCTCTTCCAGGAACCGCTAACTTTGACTTTTCTGGGTCAGCCTTTTGAGTCACCATCCCCGCTGGACTTGGTTTTGCTATAGTGCAATCTCGAGCGATATGTCCTTCATTTCCATAATTATAACATACTTTAAACTGTTGTGAGCAGTTTGGGCTGATATGTCCTTCTTTTCCACACTTATAGCATATGATTGGTAGTCGTTCTCCTCCCTTGGAATCATTTGCTGTTGGTGCTGACATCTTCGTATTGTCATTGTTAAATCTCCTCTTTTTAAAATATCCTCCCGACTCACTTCTTCTATTCTCATGGCCACGATTACCACCAGAGTGGTTGCCGCTCTTGTCCGTATTTTTTTTTCTCCGCTAGTTATCATTGTTCTGATGACTACTGTCACTGGTATGATCCTGGTTGTGGTCCCTCGGTTGACCGTACTCGTTATCTCGCTCTAATAATTGTGCCCTGTTGACAACACCTGAATAGAGAGAAAATTTATGAGAAATGAGATATTGACGTATGACGGGTTTCAAACCTCTTAGAAACATCCGCGTCATACGTTCCTCATTCTCCACCAAATGAGGTGCAAACCTGGATAACTCCGCGAACTTTGCCTCGTACTAGGGCACCGTCATATTATTTTGTTCCAATCTAATAAACTCTACCTCCTTCATATGATGAACACTTTTAGGAAAGTATTTGTCATTGAACAGTTTCTGAAATATCTCCCAAGACATACTGAGCGCGGCTGGATGGGTACGTTTCACAGATTACCACTAGTAATCTGCCTCATTACGGAACATAAAAGTGGCGAATGGAACTTTCTGTTCCTCCGTGCATCCTAAGACATCGAATATTTTGGTAATTTACTTGACCCACGTCTCTGCCTTAATCGGATCCGGCTTTCCCCAGAATTCTGGTGGTCCCAACTCTTTGAACTGCTTGGCTGTGGCCAACTGTGCGTTGCCATTGTTTCTACCTGTATTTTGAACAGGAATCTCCTTCGTCTGATTTTACATGAACTGCAAAAAACTTCTAAGCATCCCATCGTTCATCATCTGTTCAGTGGTGTTGTTCACAGGAGGAACATTGTCAACCTGTTGCACGTTCTCCTCGTTGGTTAGTAAAGGTGTCTCCACAGTCTCGTTTATTCCACTGTTAACATTCTCAATTGCCATTCTCAAATACTGCCATAAAACAAGGGTTAATTAAATAAATTAACATATTACACAATATCCCTATATTCTGACCAACCAACAAATAAGATTAGGTAGGACACACTAGCGAAGGATTTACTCGTCTCTCCCTTCGTAGTTCTATTCCCTGATCTCCGCCAGAGATCATATCCCTAAGCTCTGATACCAACTGTGACACCCCCAAAATAGGTATACATCACTCATTCTGAGTCGTCAATAACATGGTACAGAAACAGCTACAACTTTATTAATACAACATAAAAACTGTGAGTTTAAATACAAATATTGTCTTCAAGACAACATCTACACTCAAATAAGTCTTCATTATAATTATTGATACATTATTTTACAAAAATGGTGAGGACTACTAAACAAATTTCTAGAACCATCATTCCATACCCCAACTAGTACTCGCTACATTCTCGCCTCCTAAGAAGAAAAATGGAACAGAAATGAAAAAAGGTGAGCTCAACTAGCCCAGTAAAGAACATTATGACTAAGATAATATAGAACAAATTATCGTTAGTCCTCAACAGGAAAAAATTTAATAGAATATAATAGACAACAAATTTTAAATCAATATTCGCAGCGAAAATAATAATTCATTAGAAGAGTTAAGTAGAGCATGAAATCTATTATTATCTATGAATTTAAAAGTCCATCATCAATATTTTATCCCTGTAACATCAATCAATAAACATCTTGAATCAAATATTCATTTTTGCACTATAGGCCAAAGATATTCATCAGTTAGTCATGTTCATCTCAACACCTGTTCATCTTTGTACTACGGGCCAAAGATATTCATCATAAAATCATTAATCTTTGCACTACAGGCCAAAGATATTCAGTTATATCATCATTTAGGACTGAGGATGATGAAAAATATTTTAAAGAAATCGAATTCAGTGAAATAAAAGAACAAATATTAAGGATTCGTACTTTAAACAATCCGAGTTCAAAAATACTTCATAAATAATCGTAGTGGAGTAAAATTCAAGAATGATCAAAACATGGATACAATCAAAGCTAATATCCATAATAGATATCTTGGACAAAAACGAAAACTTAATTTTTCGGTGAATAGTGTCGTATTCGTAAATAGTGTTGTATACGTGAATAGTACCGTACACGTGAATAGTAACCCTGACACTAATAGTTTCAAATTTGATAAAAAGTTCAGATCAATATTTCGATATAATGATATTGAAAGAAATGATATCATTTATAAAAAAATAACATCCCTTACCTCGAAAAGACAGTACTTCTGACTGGAATACTAGATATAGAGCTGAAAGGAACTTGCACTGTATAGCAACACTCAAAGTCTTAAAATACTCACAAGAATACGCTCGATAATATAGGGAGAGAAAGATTTCAGTTTCTGGTGTGATTTTCAATTCTAACTGAAGTACCCTATTTATAAAAAAATGCTTAGAACACCAAAGCAGAAAATTTAATAAAATATTAATATTTATTAAATAATCATACGCACCATTTGAATTCTCATTTCAGCACATTTACCAAAGCCCACCAACTCACAAAACTTTCAAAAAACGTTTTTCTTAAAAATAATAATTAAAACTTCCAAAAATTAATTATTTCGGAACTTTAGAACTTCAATAATTCATAATAAATAGACCTTTTAATATAAAAATTCGAACCTTATGTCTTTTTCATAGGAAATTCCATTCTCTACAACTTTGTAAGTTTAAGTTTTTCTAAATTCCAAACAGAAACTGACCGAAATCCACAAACGGGCGATTTTACATGCTATAATCAAATTTCAGTCAAGAAATGGACCCATAGACATGTTTAACATGTTTGAAACAACTTTTGCAACAAAAATACACTTCCTCCTCATATACTCATATATCCCACATTTATTGTAAAAAAAATATCATCATTATTATATTATAATAATATAATAAAATATTATTTTATCAGAAAAGATAAAATATCAATTTTCAACAATTGTCACTTTAAAAATTTTCTCCATCTATATCCACATAAATTGAATATTTTTCCCATCATATAAATCAATAATTAATTATTCACAAATAATATTATCGAATCACAATACTGATAACCAGGCAGTTCTTAGGAAAGAAGGAGCTTTCCAATAAGGATTTCTCCTTACTGGCGCGCAATTAGGTGACCAAACCTCTCCTTAGACAGAACTTTCTAGACATTGCCAATAATGTTATCTAATACTATTATTCAGATAATATGAATTATTGCTTCGATAATGGAAAATACTGTGTAGTGATAATTATTGAAACAATAGTAATATAAAATATCAACGCAACAATTATTGAATCAATAAAATACTGAACAGTAATTACTGTAACAATTATTGAGTAGTTCCTTCTTACGTAAGAATCAATAATTGGTGCAATACCGTGTGCTACTTTGTAACAACGCGTATTTCTGTGTTTTAACCACCGGGTATTCCAACAGTATTAACGGTCACAACTACGCCGTTATTTATAAACAACTTTTACTTGTCGTTTTCTTCATCCAATCGATTTCAGTTATGTGGCCCACACAAGGCTGCGCCGTCGTACGAATATTTCCCGACAGGAAGAATATTCCACGACCAAACGAATATTCCCCGACAACAATAAATATTTTATAGCCACTTGCTTATTTAAAATTTTTGCGCATTTTACCCATAACTAACCTCATTAATCAATTCAACCCTTACTATTTCAAAATAATAAATAGAGGAAATTAAATTTCATTTATTAATAATGTGGGGTCTTACAACGGTTCTGTCGCTATAGGGCCCTTTAGTGACACTTAATTTCGAAAATTAATTATTATTTTTTGAAAGTAATTATTTTAATTAAATAAATAGAAAAAAAATGATTTTTAATTATTAAAAATACTAAATAAATTTCAAAAAATTATTTTAAATTCTAAAAAATATTTTTTAATTATTTTGAGTATATTTCATAAATATTTAATATTTTTGGAATATAAATGGTATTCAATTTATTTAATTATAATATTAAATAAATTATTTAAAAATAATTTAAATACATAAAAAATCATGAAAAATAATATTATGGTAAAAGAAAATATTTTAAGTTATTTTTAGTGGCTTTTAATATTTTGTGAGAAATTTTATTAATTAATCAATATTAATGATAATTAGTTTATTTAATAAATATATTAAATATATTATGAAAAAATAGAATAAATGATTTATAAATCATATAAAAATGATTTATAAATCATATAAAAATGATTTAAGTGTTATAAAAATATTTGAAGTTATAAAATATAACTTTTGATATTTTGTCATGAAAATATTAATATTTTAATATTAAAAGTAGTTATCGGATAATGAATTTAAGTGTTTAAAAATTATATAAATATGATTTTAAGGTATTAAAAATACTTTGTGATATTATAAATATATTATAATATTATGACATGTATTTCATTAATATTTGATAATAAATAAATATTAATGATAAAAGAATTAAATAGTATTTAATTTATTTAAATACGTTATTAATGATTTAAAAATTAAGATAAATGGTAATAATTATTTAAAAATTATTACGAGCTTATGAAAAATATTTTGACTGATATTAAAAGTATTTGAGATAATTGTTAAGTGTTAGACATAGTTTAATTGAACTTAGACTTGATAAAAGTCCGACTAGACCGTCGGGACATTAGAATTTTGTCAGAATAAAGATAGACTACAATAGTTTGACTTGATACCGAGTCTTATGTGTGTTATAGACTGATAGGGATATGTGTTATGTGTTTAGGTTATTCTATGTTTTATATATATATATATATATATATATATATATATATATATATATATATATATATATATATATATATATCTTATAGTATTATATTGTGATGATATTATTCTAATATTGGATATCTATATTACTAATATTAGGACTTCGGATAAAGCGATATAAATTGCGTAGCGGTAATCAACGGTTCATGCAAGTTTGTTTTTACTTAACTCTACTAAGAGTTGTTTCATTCAGATAAGCTTATGGTTAATCATTGCTGGTTGCCATGAATTGTACTTTGTACATATTGCATGTATAAGTTAGGTATGAAAGGCTAATCACCTTCATTATCAGTTGGTTCATATATATTTGTTCATGTATAATAATTGTTCAATTATAAATTTGTTCCTGCTAGTTCACAATTATATTGTTGAATTATAGCCAGCTTATTATTCTGACTCTTTTAATCATGATATATCGTTATATTATTGAACTTAAACTTGCTGGGCAATCCTTATGCTCACCCTTGCTATATTATGATAAAATATTGCAGATTAAGACGAACGCGTCGGATACAAGGAAATGTTAAAGACAGTTCCAGCTTAAAAGTTAATGTTCGCAATTAGTTTTGTAATAATGTAGTATAATAATAATGTTATGTGTTAAATAAGTTATGATTTGTGTATTTAGTTAAGGTTACTCGACCTTGGAGAATAGTGTGTAATGTATTGTATAAACAATTTATTTTTATATTATAGCCAGCTTACAATTCTGACTCTTTTAATCATGATATATCGTTATATTATTGAACTTAAACTTGCTGGGCAATCCTTATGCTCACCCTTGCTATATTATGATAAAATATTGCAGATTAAGACGAACGCGTCGGATACAAGGAAATGTTAAAGACAGTTCCAGCTTAAAAGTTAATGTTCGCGATTAGTTTTGTAATAGTGTAGTATAATAATAATGTTATGTGTTAAATAAGTTATGATTTGTGTATTTAGTTAAGGTTACTCGACCTTGGAGAATAGTGTGTAATGTATTGTATAAACAATTTATTTTTATATCTTTCGCAAATAGTAATAGTGTTATAATGATCAAACCGAATCCGCGGTGATTTGGACCTCGGATTTGGGGACGTCACATTTAATATTTTTGAAATATAAATGATATTTAATTTATTTAATTATAATATTAAATAAATTATTTAAAAATAATTTTAATACATAAAAAATCATGAAAAATTATATTATGGTATAAAAAAATATTTTAAGTTATTTTTAATGACTTTTAATATTTTGTGATGAAATTCATTAATTAATTAATATTAATGATAATTAATTTATTTAATAAATATATTAAATAAATTATGGAAAAATAAAATTAATGATTTATAAATCATATAAAAGTGATTTAAGTGTTATAAAAATATTTTAAGTTATAAAATATAACTTTTAATATTTTGTCATGAAAATATTAATATTTTAATATTAAAAGCAATTATCGGACAATGGATTTAATTGTTTAAAAATTATATAAATGTGATTTTAAGGTATTAAAAATACTTTGATATATTAAAAATATATTATAACATTATGACATGTATTTCATTAATAATTGATATTAAATAAATATTAATGATAAAGGAATCATGTGGTATTTAATTCATATAAATACGATATTAATAATTAAAAAAACATTTTAAATAGTAATAATTATCTAAAAATTATTACGAGCTTATGAAAATTATTTGACTGATAATATAATTATCTAAGATAATGGTTAAGTATTAGGCATAGTTTAATTGAACTTAAACTCGATAATTGTTCGACTAGACCGTCGGGATGTCTGAATTATGCCGAACTCGACTCAGACTGTAAAACTTTGACTTGAGGATAGGTCGTAGGTGTGTTATAGACGGATAGGATTATGTGATAATGTGTTTAAGTTATTTTAAATATTGTGATGATATTATTCTAATTGTATATCGATATTCTTTATATATTAGGTCGTCAAACAAAGCTTATTATTTTGCGTAGTAGTAATCAACGGTACATGCAAGTTTTCTTTAACTCAACCCTCAGTAATAATTTTGCGTATATGCTTGTGAATAATCATTCATGATTATCACGTCTATGATTTGTTGAATCGTACTATATGTACACTACATGTATTCATTAGGTATGATAGGCTGATCACCTTCATTACCATTCGGTTCAGATATATATATATATATATATATATATATATATATATATATATATGTTCATGTTTAATGTTCATTTAGCTATGTAAAAATTGTTCATGCTAGTTCACAATTATATTGTAGAACTATAGCCACCTTATTGTTCAATTCTTTCTATCATGATATATCTTTACTTTATTGAACTTTAACTTGTTGGGCAAACCTATTGCTCACCCTTGTTATATATATATATATATATATATATATATATATATATATATATATATATATATATATATATATATATATATATATATATATGTTCATGTTTAATGTTCATTTAGCTATGTAAAAATTGTTCATGCTAGTTCACAATTATATTGTAGAACTATAGCCACCTTATTGTTCAATTCTTTCTATCATGATATATCTTTACTTTATTGAACTTTAACTTGTTGGGCAAACCTATTGCTCACCCTTGTTATATCATGATTTAACATTGCAGATTAAGCCGAATACGTCTAATACAGGAAAGGATAAGACCCAGGATAATATGTGCTGCTAGAAATGTAATAGTATAGTATGATAATAATGTTGTATGTCAGATAGGATAATGAATTGTGTTTATGTGAAGGTTACTCGACCTTGGGATTAGTGTGTAAATGTATTGTATAAGCAATTTATGTTTATATCTTCCGCAATAGTAATAGAATGATTGTAATAGTGATAGATTGATTGTACCGGATCTGCGGTGATTTGGGACCCGAATTCGGGGCTCTCACAATAGTTCAATTAAACTATTCTACAATACAAGTCTTCATTTTATCTTCACACACATTCTTATACTGAATGACACTTCTTCTGGATATGGATCAGCTTAATCTTTACGGGATCCTTAAGTTCTTTCTAACCTCATACGCTGAAAATATTTTTTATTTAAAGCAAGTGTGAGCATTCAATTGCTCAGCAAGTCATATCAGTTGAATAAACAAACTTCAAGAATTTAAACATTCTTTTAAAATTTCAATAACCGAATAAAGGTTATGAAGCAACTCGAATAATAGGAATAAACTTTGTTTCCTATCATTTTAAAATATTAGTCACATTTACTTTGAAATACTTTCATTCTTTTACCTTTTCCATACACATCATGTCTGGCTAGAATCATTAGCACAGACTTAACAATAACGATTCATGTATAAACAGAACATTCTCATATTGGACATTTCAATCACAGAATAGTTCATTTTATAGAAACACCAAAATGTTCAAATTGTGGCACAAGGCCTCATACATTCTACCACCTTATACAAATATCGCACATTTGCACATAGACAAGACTTCTCAAGTTTAATATCTAAAAAGTTTAAGAAACTAGCATTCATGTAAAATATGAATGAAGTTAGGAAACTTGCCTTACACATAGTTACAGCTTACACTGAACTGCTCATTCCAATCCCTATATAACACATAAGGAAATAACACATACACCAATTAGTCATATACTTGACTTACGCATTGGTTTACTTAACTTTACTTTTTAAGGTTCACGTTCTTACAATCTAAGTTTACGCGACCAACTTCCTTTATCAGTTTACGACTTCATGACATACGGAGATGTCTTTTTTATACGATCATCATCTTTGATGATTTATATTCTTATCTTCTTCTTATAACCTTTATAGGACTCATCACACATCGTGTCTCTACTAGTAGTCCATATGGTACTCTGAGTGGTTTCCCACAAACAACCAACAAACAAGTTCCCGTCTCATCTACACTGTCTTTCACAGTGAGTTAGATCGGTTGCCATTAAACTATAATGTTCGTTAAGTCAATTCATATTCCTTATAACTTTCTGGCAACTAAATGCCATACCTCAGGATTCATTCCTTATCGTTTAAGGCATACAGTCTTTTATATACTTAGAACGATCATTCCATGCTAATACTACGCATTCATAGCGTTAAGCATTTTATATTACCTTATTCATACCCTATAACATCCGGTTCATTCGACTCGGAACGTCATCCAAGTTATAATCATTAACTCGGCTTCTTAATGTCATACATACTTGTCTTCATTATCTTATGGTCAAACCATACACGGCGTGTAGGTTCTACCCGTTTAATATTCGCGTACAGTCAACCCTACACTAGCTAAAGTGTTTAACACTTACTTCATTATAACATTCTCTATCCGACTCACATTTGGACTTTCATTAATATTATTACAGTTCATTACAGCTTTCTTGATAATTTTATATCTTACTTACTACCTTCGTCAATGTCTAAGTCATACAACCAATGTATACTTAGAACGTTTGTTCGACGTGAATACGATTCACGAGAATCGTTTACGTATTCTGCATTTACGTTACTCGTCTCTTAATCTCTCATTCAACCTTTACCCAAGGTTTTACTCGCTTTCATTTGTTATCCATTACATGAACCCCACGTTCATTATTCTTTCTTAATGTCGAAGCTATACGGTTCGTTGTATGCTAAGACCGATCGTTCATCGCAATTGCATTGTATTTACATTCTTTGTCTTTTAATCCCGTTCAATCTTTTCATTCAACCTTTATTAAAGGTTTAAATCACTTGTTTAAGGGTTACATTAAGTGAACTACATATTCTGTCTCTTTCATTACACTCCCCCAAGGAATTGAGCAATAAAACTCTCTTCATTGGGTCTTGCCCTGCACCGGCGCTACGGCGCGAGTCTCCTATACTTTTTGCCCTGGTCTGGCGCTGCGGTGCCAAATCCCTCTCTATCTCTCGTGCTGCAGTGCCACTCAGTAGTGGTTGGTTGCCCAGGTTAGTGCTATGGCGCCGCCTCCCAAGGCTTATCTGGCGCTACGGAGCCAAGCATCAAACCTTGAAAATTTTTTCTAAGTCTTTTACATGCTTGAGACGCTTACTTCATAATCTCATAACTTCTTCGTTATAGCTCGGAACAAGGTCGTTTGAAAGCCATTCTCTTCCTTATCTTACGTACTTCAATTTCCCTCGGATAGAAATTCATTCTAAATCTGTTAACATGCCATTCAGTTGACTTAAATTTCATCCTTTGTTCGTTTTACGTTATTAACGTTCTTCGTTCGTTCGTCCGCAATTAGGTCGTCTGAACTTGGAACTCGTTCGTTCTTGAGTCCACGACTCACGTTTTCTGCGTTCTCTTACATTTTTCTGAAACCCTACACATTCAGGTTCATTTACATACTTTCTACTTCTCGTTCGTCTTTTACAAAATTTTTGCCATAACTTCGTTATAGCTAAATTCAATCCGTTCTTCATGAACGTTTCTACCATTACTAACCAAACAATAAGCAACTAACTTATACGCGATGGTTTTAAACTTGTCCATCAATAACAAGTTATACTACGATGGTTTTAAATTTGTCCATTAACAAAGTTCTTTGTGTTCTTCGCGTTCTTCGTTCGTTCTTCATTTTTAATCCATACTTTGATTATGATTTCACTTTTTCTTGTAATTTGGTGTTATAAAACACCATTACTTACTTCTTACACCGAATTGTTCATATGATTCATTCGGATCGTTCAAATTTATTACGAATCTTATAATTCCTTAAGAAATTTATAAATTAAACTTCTAATTCTTATTTCTTCGTTTTTTCATGATTTCAACCATATGAAATCATTCTTAACAACATTTACTTCTATTCTCATTAAACTATGTTTTTAACATAAAAAACTTAAAGAAAATTACTTAGAAGTTAGGTTTTGGACTATCTTTCTTTTTTAATCTTCTTCCGTTGGACAAAGTTCGCTCACGAGCTAGCTTTTCCTCTTCCATTTCCTCCTTTTATAGAAAACCAAGGCTAGGGCCAAAATAGTCATTTCGCCCCTCAAATCACTATTCCCACCTCCTTAACTCACCTCTTTACTATTCACGAAGCTTTCCTTGGAAGTTTCGTGCTTCCGTCTTACGAAATTCGTCCGACAGTTTAAAAAAACTGCGATTCTCAGAATCTAAATATTTTTAGATATTTCGTCTTTCCTTTACAGATTAACTTTTACGCATTCTTCGGAACTCTAAAAAATTGAAAAACACTTTTTGATGTTAAGTGTTTTCACCTAACGTAGTTAAACGAATGAAAAGTACATAATTGTACTTTTCGTCGCTTTTATTTTGTCTGATTTCTGCACGTATTTCGAGAAAAAACTTTTATCGTCTTACTTAACTTTTCACGATATATTATTGTCAAATCTTTCGACGGAATGTCATTTTGACATACCGAACTCTCGAAAAAGCTTAGATTATTCAAACACTAACCTTTAGGTTTCGTCAGGTGAATAGTATCTATTTCGTCTTTTTCTCAGAAATATTTTTATTCCCGAATTTTTTTTATTTTCGTCTTGAAAATTCTTACTCGTTCAGTCTTGCTCGTAGCCAGAATCCTCTCGTCTTATAATCATTCTAGATCCTAGAACGATTAATTAACACATAGCACATAATAGTATTAATAAAAATTCATTTTATTAATAACTAATTCTTTAAACTTAAATTCTGGACAATTTGATTTTTCGGGTTGTCACATACACTGTCTTTCACAACGAGTTAGATCAGTTGCCAGTTTCGTATATACCTCTGCTCTCAAAAGAAATTGTTTAGCCCAGCTCCCATATGTCAACCATTAAATATTACGATTGTACTACAACCTAAACTTAACTTAACTTATCCGAACCATTAAAACTATAATGTTTGTTAAGTTAATTTCTCATTCCTTATGGCTTTTTGGCAACTAAATGCTGTACATCAGGATTTATTTCTTATCGTCTAAGTCATACAGTCTTTTGTATACTTAGAATGATCATTCAATGTTAACACTATGCTTACATAGCGTTAAGCATTTTACATTACTTATTCATATCTTACAACTTTCGGTTCACTCGACTCGGAATGTCATCTAAGTTATAATCATTACTCGGTTTCTTAACGTTATATATCATTGCCATTAATTCAGTTTCTTGACCGGTCACAGGTTTAATCATTATTCTTCATTACCTTACGGTCCAGTCATACACAGGGTGTAGGTTCTGCCCATTTACTATTTGCGTACACTCAACCCTTACGTCGACTAAAGTGTTTAACGCTTACATTTTATTCTAATATTCTCTATCCAACTCACATTCGGACTTTTCATAATCTCGTTACCGTTCGTTACGACTTTCTTGATAATTCATATCTTACTTACTACCTTCGTCAACGTCTAAGTCATACAACCAATGTATACTTAGAATGTTCGCCTGACACGAATACGATTCACGAGGATCGTTTACGTATTATGCATTCACATTGTCCATCTCTTAATCTCTCATTCAACCTTTTACCCAAGGTTTTAATCGCTTTCATTCGTTATCCATCACATGAACCCCACGTTTATTATTATTTCTTAATGTCGAAGCTATACTGTTCGCTAATTGTACTCTAAGACCGATCGTTCATCGCAACTACGTTGCGTTTACATTCTTTATCTTTTAATCCCATTTAATCTTTTCGTTTAACCCTCATTAAAGGTTTAAATCACTTGATTAAGTGTTACATTATGTGAACTATATGTTCAATACCTTTCCTTGCACTTTTCGCAGGAGTTGAGCAATTAAAAGTTCTTCTCTAGGTTTTTTCCTGCACCGACGCTGTGGTGCCACCTTCCTTTGTTATTGCTCACGCTGCAGCGCGAGTCTCCAGAAATTCTTACCCATAGTCGGCGCTGCCACGCTTCCTTTCTAGTTTAAACTGGCGCTGCAACGCCAGTTCAAAAACTTAGTTTTTCCAGCAAATTTTTATAAGTGTTGGAACGCATACGAATCTCCTACTTCACAATCTTGTAACTTTTTCGTTATAACTTAGAATGAGGTCATTCCAAAGCCATCTTCTTACTCTCAGTACGTACTTCAACTTCCTCAGATAGAAATTCATTTTGAATCCGTTAACATGACATTCAATTGGCTTAAATTTCATCCTTAATTCGGTTTACGTTATTAACGTTCTTCGTTCGTTCGTCCGTAATTCGGTCATCCGAACTCAAAATTCGTTTGTTCTTGAGTCCACGATTCACGTTTTCTATGTTTTCTTACATTCTTATCTGTCCCTTTCTGTTCTTATTTTTTTGGTGTTCTCATGTTAGGTGAGATTTGTTTGAAAAAATAAGTTGTGAAAAGGTTCGACATGTATATGTCGACGATTTGACTGTAAGAGTCGCCAGTTGGTTTTTCAAATGGTTGTACCAACACAAACGAGAAAAGGTTTTCACATTGACCCAGTGATGTGACACTGCTAAACGGGTCTGTGAAACCTAGATCCATTAAGGTTCTGGGACTTGCTTATGCAGAGGGAAGGTGTTAGGCACCCCCCCAACATCTGTATTACCATGGTG
>CM029013.1:199474734-199479734 GCA_016801055.1 Panax notoginseng | reverse complement strand
GAGGTGAGTGCTGAGGTTGAAGCTGATTGCATGCATTTGAAACAAGCATTTCTGGGGTTATCTCGAAAACTACAATTACAATCCTCGGGGTTATCTTTGAGGTTAGCACTGCTATTCCCAGTGTTGGGACTGAGACAGAATATCTCGGGGTTATCTCCGAGATGAATCGGCCTTCTCCGGTGGAATTTCCGGCATTTGAACTGCATGCCTCGGGGTTATCTCCGTGGTTAGAACTGATACTCCCGCTATGTGTTCCGGGGTTGAGACTGAACTTCTGGTAGTATCCGGACTGGATATGAGCTGTCTTCCGAGGTTATCTCTGAAAGACGAATTTGCCCTCCTACAATATCAGTGACAGGTGTGTAGAAAATTTCGAGTGTCTACAAATGCCCCTCTTTATCATATTCATGCGATGCAATGGCATGGATAGGATAAAGAATTCTAGACACTTAAAATGCCACAAAATAAACATGATGCCATGTGCAGCAACATGATGCAAATGTATGATGCAAGTATGTTATTGGATTGTTCTCTAACATGTTGGGATGATTGTCGGATCCCTGTTGCTTCTGCCTGGGATTGGAAATAATGACAAGCTTGGACGTGTGATTCAAATCTTTTAGGATGTTGACGTTGGGGTTATCACCAAAATCCTTAATCCTTGATACAAACTTTATTCCGAAGATGTGCGTCTCGTATACAAGAGTTCTATGGGGATAAAGCTTTGTCTGTTTGAGGATGTGTATAACATATTCCATCATCGATCCTCCCCAATGATGTTGATCCTTTCTAGTTTATATCGCCAGGACATATCAATGTTCTGTTGGATTTACTGCCAACAGTATGTGTTGTCAGGGCTGCTTGACTTTCGCTGACGTGTGAACCAACGGATGACCATACGTTGTAAGCCCCGCCGGGGATCTACTTGATCTTCGCTGATGTGTGCATCAACGAAAAATACGTGATACCCCCGCCGGGTATGTACTTGATCTTCGCTGATGTGCGCATCAACGAAAAATGCGTCATACCCCTGTCGGGGATCTACTTGATCTTCGCTGATGTATGCATCAATAGAAAATGCGTGATACCCCCGCCGGGGATCTACTTGATTATCGCTGATGCGTATCAACGAAAAATGTGTGACACCCCCACCGGGGACATGATTGAGAATTAGGGTGACGACCCTGAATTGGCGGCATTAGACCAATGAGTGATGTGCAGACCCACAGTTGAATTTGAGAAAACCAAGATTATAAGCTATTCTGCTCAATCTCGTAGCGTTTTTATTCCTGATTTGGTCTTTTTAGCTTGTAAGAACTCCTTTACAACTTGAACTGGACCGAGCAGAGGGGTGCGACCCACATAGGGGTGCTATAGGTACACCTACAGCAGCCGCAGGTGGACCTACGGCCAGCCGTGGCTATTAAATGCCTGGAGTTATTTTCATAAGTCATATTCAAATTGCGCCGTGAAGAAAATCTGAGAGCTCTTCTTTAGATCTGCTGAGTTTGGGCATCTTTCTGCAAATTCTGTCACCGTACAAGTGTTCTACACTGTCCTGGTAACGTATGCATGTCTTTTTTTCCAGTTTTTATCCGTTAGAAAATGACTTATCACATGAAATGCATCTAAACACATAGTAGTGGATATGCATGCTCAAATGACTTGATAAAAAATATTCAACATAGTAAATCTTAGTATTAAACCATGCTGAACATAATGATGTGAAAAAACTTGACTTTTGAAATAGTTAAATTGGCAACTTTTTCTGCTATTTCTTATCCTATTTGAGGACAAATGAGCAAAAGGTAAAAATGCAAAGTAATCCTGGTAATTAGGCTACCCTTATGGATTGATGACTTTGACTTTTTAATGCAAATAGTATGTATATGACTGTGGGTAGGTGTCCTACTGAATGGCCACGTAGTCATGCCTATGTGTATGTGGATAGTCCTATTTACAGAGGGGGCTATGGCAAAATTTTTCCAAAATGTAGGTATTGAATAGTCATACATTTTTAACTCTACTGTAGATGTATGTTAAAGTAATGCATGCATCAGGTAATCATAAAATGCATTTCGAAAAGCAAGCTCTAGGTTAAAATTACCACACCTTTTCTGAGGTGATTTGGAGACTTGCTGTCCAGATATTTATGGATCCGAATCAGCCGAGTAGTTCCCGCAGGACCACTTCTAGTGTACGGAGGAGGGCTTTTGAAGTGCCTCGACCCCGTTTTGTTAGACAGCCTCATCGTCTGGTGGAGGCGATGATACGTCCAGTCCAGGTTGATGTGCCGAACGTCGAGGACGAGGAAGAGGATGCTCCAGTTGCAGACCCAGCTCCTGCTGCACATGTTCCCTGTAGGGACTTCCCGAGTATTCTTGTGGCAAAACCAGAGCTTCTAGGTAATCTGAGTCGACATCCCTCGATGTACTTATACGCCAACGAGGTATAAAGTTAGATCTTAATCTTCCTTCATTCCTATTGATGAGGAGTAAAGGGTTTTGATGTTGATCTGCATTTCATGTAGGTTCCCAACTTTACATAGCCTCGAGGGAACTGGTTCAGCATCCACTCCATGTACCTAGCTTTGCATCCTAACTATAGAGCGATTGTGCATGACTGGGACTTTGGGGCTTTGGGGTTTTGGGGCGTTCTTTTCTATTCTTCCCCGCTGATGTCCCTGGGGTTACCTCAGGGCATTATCTGAGCGTTGGTTTCACCAGACTCAGCCTCTCCATTTACTGAATTGTGAGATGATGATGACGCCGATGGATTGGCGGTATATCACAGGTATGGAGTTTGAAGGGTCAATAGTGCCTTGTACGACGAATATTGCCCCGACTACTGTCAGATCCTTATTAGGAGTTCTGGCGGAGGTTTTCAAGGGCAAGACTGTCCGTATGGGTCCTTTGAACGTAGATGCTATGAGTGGGCTGTTGAGTGAGCCCATACCAGCTGATGTCAGATTTAGGGATCACATTCTTCGGCAATAGTTCCTGATGATCATTAGGGGCTGCTTCATAGCAGATAACTCTTCTACAGTGTCGTTCGCTTTGATCAGCGCCATGTGACATATGGACCGTATAAGAGAGTATGATTGGGGTTCCTACACCTTTGCCACATGGCTATCTAATGAGTGGTAGAGGAATGGCTACAAGGAAATCAAAATGTGGGAGAAAGAGAGGTCAAGTGGCCGAGTATTAGAGTGGGAGAAAAGGAGAGGAAGATGTGCATGCACATCATCATTTTATAAACCACACATGTGGCAAAAGATAATTACCAACTCAAGCTAGGTGTCATTCATTTTAAGGAGCCACTTTGCACACTAAGATTCCACATATCTATGTAATAATGATTAAGGAAAGAGATAAGGATAGTAGAGATATTGGAAGATATAGATTAGATATACAAAATATATCTATAGATTTTTTTTAACAAACAAATATCTAATTATTTCTTTCATCTCTTATTTCTTACCAAAAAAGAAAACTAAGAGAGAGAAATAGAGAGAAGCAAGAGAGAGATAGAATTCGGTGGGAAGAGAAAGAAGAAGGAGAGGAGTTCTACCATTAATGCCCCATAAGTTCATCTCCTACTTTGGAAGAATAAGGAAGTCTAGCAAAAGATTAAAGGTATAAACCCCTTTTGTTCATGTAATTTTTGATTATTGTAAATCAAACTTTAAATATATATTTCTAAACTCAAAAACCATGTATATACTTGTTATTGAGTGTTTAATGTTTAGATATACCCATATTGGGTGTTGTTTTAGTTGGAAATCAAAAGGAAAAGAAAAGTGATTTTTCTAGTTTATAAGCCATAAAATTTCTATGTACTTTGGATTTCCACCGTTTTTGATCTAGACCTTCTTTTTACGATCCGTAAAAGAGAGGTGCTAGATATGTAAGTTGAATACTAAACCCAAGTGGTAGAACTCAAAAATGTTGAGTACACAAGTTGTAGTGACTGATTTAGCAAAAACAGTTTTGTATTTTTAAGGAAAAATAGACTATTTTGGACAGTCAAGTGTAGGGACAGTTTCGTCATTTTTTTGGCATTCCAAAAATTCTGAAAACATTTGGGAGGATACTATGATAAGTTATCTAACTTCTCCAAGTGGAATCACTGAAAAAAGTGTTGTAGATTTCCGTATGGAAAATGTTTAATAAAGCACGAAAAACTGCAAAATGACATTTAGCTTCTGCCCAAATTTTTAAAAGGGCATTTTTGGCAACTTAATTTATGAGAAAAATTCTGGCCTTTTGGGACATGAAAATATATGGTATTAAGTACCTTCTGTCCAAAAAAGAGCTAATTCCGACTTAAAATGACCAAGTTATGACCATTTCAATTTCTATGATTTTCTGACGAAAATAGCTTTAACCGGAGTTCTATAACTCCGATGGCCACGAAATTTAAACTGGAGTGTCATGTTAACACGTATAAGATTGTGCCAAGAGATGGGAATTTCTGGAGTTAAGCACGAGGTAGCTAATTTCTTAAGGAATTAACTGAAAGTGATTTTTAAAAAATATCAAAGGAAGTTGGAAAATTTTAGAAAAATACTTTTTGTGTATGAAATATATGTATACATGTTTGGACAAAGGATAGAAAAATAATAAGTTGATTTAGTATTTTCGTGAAAAGGATATGGAATCCAGCTTGCTAGATTAGAAAATTTGATGAATCCAGCTTGCTGGATTGAAAAGAAGTTTACTGAATTGAAAATATGTTGAATCCAGCTTACTGGATTGCAATCTAGTTGCTGGATTTATAATCCAGTTTGCTGGATTGAAGTTTGGCTTGCTGGATTGGAAATTTGTTGAATCCAGGTTGCTGGATTCTGTATCCAGTCTGCTGGATTGGCAATTTGATTGTTAAATATAGAATCACCATTGTTGGATTTAGTATTTGACTTATTAGAGTTATAAAGAAGAACTTATAATGTATAAGATTAAGTGTTTAAATCATAATGAATATAATACAGTGATTGAAGA